>WNGS01046561.1:0-12225 GCA_020271785.1 Procambarus virginalis | reverse complement strand
TGCGCATGCGCGGCTTTCGAGCGTAAATGAATATGTATTTATTGCAATTGACTAAGGAAGGAAGAGCTAATAGCAAGTATTAATATCACATTAAATTCTTCTACGATAAAATAGAAGTTCTAGTAACATAAATTGGCTTACTAAAAGTTGTGCAGCCAATCGAGGAAATTAAAGTAAAATCATTTTCATCAAAGTAATTTCCTCTAGAATGTTTAAATGTTAGTTAAATAAGGGAGCTCCAGTAAGTAATAGTATACTACGAAATCAAACTTAACTATTTTTAGTAAAGGAAATGATAAACTGGACTCTTGTTATAAATCCAACTAAATGTGGAGAAAATTCATGTTGCTGCCTGTTGTTCCTCACGTACTAGGAAGAATTTGGCAATGAATAAATCATGATAATGATTAAATTTATAAGTTAGTAATTTTAGTAACTACTTTGGTTATATAAATACAATGATGTATAAAAACTGTTGGTTATTTCCAACAGGTTTGGCCAGATGAAAATTCGGCCATACCGTATTAATCCCGTCTGCCTGTGGCTCTAGACACATGGTGGAGGAGGGGGTGGAGTGGGTGGGTGGTGTTGGGAGGGTTGGAGGGGAGCGTCGGGAGGGACCACCTGGGTACAGGAATTGCCATTAATTTTAAAACAATTAATCATAGCCAAAAACAAATGAAATAAGTACTAGTAATTATGTAATAACAAATTAATAAGTTTCCTAAAAGCAATGTGCACAGGCTGAAGTTAACTTAAAAAATATTGCTATTTTTTTTACCTCCTGGCAGCCTATATAACGTACTATAACTGCCCCAAGTGGACCTGTCCAACACTGGTCAACCCATGTGCTCCCATGCCTCATGTTATACCACAGTGCTGCGCCATTAATGAAATATTTTTTTAAATAACTTTTTTATTTTCATAGTAACTTTAAACATTTTTGGCCAAGACTATGTCTGGTAGCAGCATTAATCGTTCTGGAGGTGTTAAGAGGAAGAAGGTTGTCCTAGCAATTAAAGACAAGTTACGTGTTGTTCAACCAGTGAGGTGTTACAGGCAGCCAAATGCCTTCAACAAGTGAGGCGCCACAGGCAAGCCAAGTGCCTTCAATAAGTGAGGATTCACAGGCAAGCCAAGTGCCTTCAATAAGTGAGGATTCACAGGCAAGCCAAGCGCCTTCAACAAGTGAGGCGCCACAGGCAAGCCAAGCGCCTTCAACAAGTCAGGCGCAAGCAAGCGCCTTCAACAAGTGAGGCGTCACAGGCAAGCTAAATGCCTTCAACAAGTGAGGCTTCACAGGCAAGCCAAGTGCCTTCAATACGTGAGGCGCAAGCAAGCGCCTTTAACAAGTGAGGCGTCACAGGCAAGCCAAGCGCCTTCAACAAGTGAGGCCTCACAGGAAACCCAAATGCCTTCAACCAGTGAGGCTTCAGCAGCTGGCAGTCAAAACTAACTTTGCTTAATGAACTGTACAGTAATTTTAAGTGTTAATTTTAGTGTTGTGTTAGTATAGGTTATGTAAATTGTTAAGAATTCTTAACTTCAAATGTGTGGCATCAATCAAGAAGACAAACACCAACAAGGTAAGTTGAGGTTTCTAGTTGAATATTTAATAATTATATGTGGCAGGGCAATTCAAATTATGTTGTTTGTAGTATAAAAATAGATGGAAATGGTCACTTTTGGACTCGTAGGTGAAAAAGTACCATTATCCGAAAAATGTGATAATCCGACTGGGGGTCCTTTCCATATAGTCCGGATGATCAAGTGGAGACAGTATTTTTATACTGCAAACAACATAATATGAATTGCCTTGAACCACCACACCGACACGCATGAATTGCCGCGCATGCGCAATTGGGAAGAGGAAGAAGACGCGAGAACGTCGCCATCCACCACGCGACTCGGATGCCATTAGCAACGAGCAACAGAGATCTATATACGTTTCGATCTTGCTAACAGTTTGTATTTCGCTCCCACGATTAGTAGAGCGGTGCCACGTCACTTGGCACATCACGGCAGTGTCCTAGGAACTAATAATTACTCCAACCCACAAGGAATGTCTTATCACGACAGCTGAAGACGAGGGATCTGGAATCGCTCCTACATTAGTGGACACCCGGCCCGGCAACTAATAATTTTCTAAACTACAATATTGTGCACATGTTTATATTTAGACTAGTTGTCATTCGTTAATTTAATTAATTATGTACTGAACAAAACGTACATTATTTAATTTAATACGTATAATACGTACATTATTTAATTTAATTACGTACTGAACAAAATTCAGTACATTGAATCTTCAGATTTATTCTGCCTTTTATTGGAATATAAATTGCATAGTTATTTACACAAAATTTCAGCAGTAATAATTATATTCTGTAGAAAGATATTTCATAATTCAAGATGTACTTGTAGTTACCAATTAGTGGAATTCTACAATGTAATTGCCTTCCAGCTCCGGGTCCACGACAACCGAGGTATTAGGCTTCTCTACCTACACATGCAATGATTTGCTTGAGGCAACACATCTTCGGTGGATCGTGACAACAAATTACGCCTTTCTAGAATTTACAGCTAAGCTGACTTAATTTGAAATTCATTTGAAATTTAATTTCAAATATTAGATACACTAATATTTGTTACATGAATGATTTCCTCTTAACTCACCATTTACTTGTCATTTAGGAAATCATATTATTTACTAAAAATTTTCTATTTGATTTATATATGAACTATGATTTAAATTTATGCATATACATTTCTTTCTGATGAATGAACCTTCTTCGGATTATAGGTGCTAGAACTTAATTGTATCCTAGCACGTGAACCTCCCATTTTTGTGCAGGTTAATTTGACTCCCTTTACATAAGAAATACAGTTTCACTAAGATCCATAGGACACTAGTTCTTGGTATCAGTTTAATCCATTGTCTCATTTTGTTTTCCTCTTTTTCTCAAAAAGTGGTAGTTCTTCACAGCTATCGAATTATTTAATTTAATTACAAATTATTGGAGTTAGATTTTCCCACACAGGTATCCTGTCTCTACAGGATCACCATGATCGCTACTGTCTTCACTACATTGTGCAGTTCCTACAATGCCCTCCTCACTCTCGCTTTTGTTCTTTTCCGTGCACACTTTTCTTCACTCTCCCTCTCAATTTTCATCTTCACAGATGGGTCAAAGTCTGCAGATGGTGTAGGCTACTCTGTTGTTTTTCCTGACCACACCTATGTGTCACCTGCATCCAGAGATTAGCATCTTCACAGCAGATCTTATGCTATTTTGTATGCTCTTTGACTAACTGCTTTCTCGCTGTCAATTTTCCTTTGTTGTTGTAGTTGACTCTCACAGTGCCCTCATGGCTCGAGAGTCCTTTAACCCTTTAGTTTCGCATCGCATCATATGATGCTTTGACCGACTTGCAGTAAATTGCGCATCGCATCATATGATGCTTTGGAGTACTACGCAAGATTTAAACGGCCCGCGGATACACGGAGTTCACCACACCTGGTGAAAAACACCAGTCTACTGGTGAAAAAACACCTGAAGGTAAGAGAGTTAATATTTGAAAACCCTCAAGATATTGATATAATGGCATTGCAGATCTGGAATCAGGATGATAAGCTGATAATTTTAAATGCCTACAGCCCACCAGCAAGCAACACATGGACAAAGGAAGAACTGGATGACAAACGAGAGGGCCTCATAATGGTCATGAGAGATATTATTGTACAAGCAGATAAAGATAAATCACGACTGTTGATATTGGGGGACTTCAATTTTAAAGCAATAGACTGGGAGGCCTATGAAGCAAGAACGGAGGACTTTTGGACATGCAGATTTGTGAACCTCATTCTGGAGACATTCTTGTATCAACACATAAAGCAGGCCACAAGAATGAGGGAAGGAGATGTACCGTCAGTACTGGATCTAGTATTCACCAGGAAAGAAGAAGAAGAGATATTTGACATCCAGTACCTTCCTCCCTTGGGAAAGAGAGATCACATCCTGTTAGACATTGATTATGCTTTAAGATAACATCTAGAAGAAAATGGGGACATTGAAACAGCTGATAAACTCGATTTAAGGAGAGGTCACTATAGGGAACTTCGAAATTTTTTTAATGAGTGTAATTGGACTGACTTGTTGCTAGGCAGGGAAGTAAATGAAATGTATGCCAAATTTTGTAAAATATACGAGAAAGGTACACAAACATTCATACCAAAACAGAGATGCAGGGCCAGAAAACAGGATTGGTTCAACAGAAATTGTGAGAGGGCCAGAGACCAAAAGACACAAAAATGGAATCAGTATAGCAAGAGACCAAACCCCCAAACATACTAGCGATACAAAGATGCGAGAAACAACTATACGGCAGTAAGGAGAGAGGCAGAAAGAAATTTTGAAAAAGGGATAGCGGATAAATGTAAAACAGAACCAGGCCTATTCTACAAATTCATAAACAACAAATTGTAGGTAAAGGATAATATCTAGAGGTTGAAAATGGGAAACAGATTCACGGAAAATGAAAAGGAAATGTGTGAAACATTAAATGAAAAGTTCCAAAGTGTGTTTGTACAAAATGAAATCTTCAGAGAACCAGACACAATAAGAATTCCAGAGAATTCTATCTCAGCATTCTTCAGCAATTAGTCATTCAATGTGCTCTATTCGCTCTATTCTTCATTCTATCTCAGCATATCTCAGCATTCTCCGCATTTTACGTTTCGTCTTGCTGAATACTCATCTTACTCATTCCTGGTTTAAATTATGTGTGTCACTCACGCTTCCCCCTTCAAGCTACTACAGGATTCAGCTGGGATGCGCGGTTGAGGTGTCATGGGCCACATGCCTACTGCTAAGTTTATTTGGCCTTGATACGCTTAGTTCCCCCCAGTTCCCGTTATTCTCTACTTACAGTTATATTCCAGGCTTTTGCCTAAATTGTCTTGCAGCTGGACTCCTACTTACCACTGAAGTCTTCCCTAGTGGCCAATTGACGCTATTTCCTATCTCCATCAGATGTTGATGCCCAGCCGCTGATGTCCAGCTGCAGGTGTCCCAGCGGCGATGCTCCAGCCGCTGATGTTCCGGGGTATGATTTTGCAGTTCAACATTCGGCAACGGTCGTTAAGTTAATCCATTATTTGCACAATTCTGTCTATTGCTGCTTGTGTTATACACGCTAAGTTAATGTGGGTTTAGGGTTAAGGTCTACCATCGCTGCTTGCTTCTTTAACTTATAAAACCCTTGCTCATCATATTTGACTTAACTAAGCCAGCTATTAGGTAGGGCTAGTTACTGTGTTACAGGCCTCATGCCTCTTGCTTCAGTTTCCCTGGGTTAGCATTTCCACCGGCCTACAGCAATTTATTTCTACCATGATTACTAAACATGTTGCGCGTTTTATTTTATTTTGCTGTATTTACAGTGCGTTTGCTTAACTTTTGCTCTGCCATTAACGTTATTAAGCAGAGTCAGCTAGGAGGCTCTAGTTGCTGTGTTGCGGGCCCCTGTCTCCTGCTTTAAGATTTCCTGGCCCTGCATGTATGTTTAGTTCCCTCTGAAATCTATTACTGTATATTCGTTTAGCTCTTGCTTGTTTTTGTTAGTAACTACTGGTTACGTTATGTCGTTCAGCATTTATGCCCTAAATGTTACATTTAGCCTACCACAGTTTAATTCTACAATTGATGTATTGCCCATGTTGCATGTCGTTTTACTTTGCTGTGGTTACAGTTGTCGTTTCACTTGCTTGCCTCTTAAGTTATTAAGTAAGTCAGCGAGGAGGCGCTAATTGCGGTGTTACGGCCATTGCCTCCTGCATTAAGTTTTCTGGCTTTACAATTCTGTTCGTTTCCTCAGGAATTTATTACCGTGTTTTACGCTTGGTCTTGCTGCATAATTATGTTACTCACCACTGGTTACATTTATGTTGTTTACTCTGCTATTTGCCTCTATACTACTAAGTAAAGTCAGCTAGGATGTACCGGTTGCGGAGTACGGGCCTCATGGTTCTTGCTTTACGCTCATTCACGCCTGTTCAATTTACTTTCTGGGTTTACATTTACGGTCGTTTAACTAATACTGGACGCCGTCTTTCACTACTTCTCTTAGTTCCCGCTGAGGAGGTGTCCGTTTGTGCCAGGAGTTAGGACTTTTGTATCTGGCAGTACCTTTGCCAGGCTTCTAAGTCCCCCACTCAGTTCTGCTTGGGACTTTATTCAAATCTACCATTCCTGCCTCTCGCAACAGGTGCAGCATCCAGTTAGCCCCACTCTTGCCGCCTAAGCTGACACCAGTACGCGTATGATGTGGGCCCACCACAACTGTGCCGTTGCCTTACACGTTACCACTGCATGCCAGCTTCTGCCCCCTCTTACTGCCTTAATACTTCCAGATCCACGGTAGAACGCGCACGAGGAACACCATGAATGATCGAGGACCACGTGGTGGGGCCCGAGAGGCGGACCACTGATCACGTGCCACCACGAGAGGTATCCTGGGTGGCGACCTACATGCCTGTAAGCCGCCTCCTCCCCCCCCCCCCACATCCGTGGGATTCGCCACAGCGACAACGACCGACACGGGGTCGGCCCTGGGGAGTCGGCCTCTGTGTGGACAGCGTTCACTTTCCCACACCCACCCTGGGGCCAGCCTTCCAGGACTGGTCTCTGTGTAACACGGGACGGGGTCTCTCTTCCTTCTACCCTCTTTTTCTCTCTTTACCCGTGTTCTTTACTTTAGTTCCTTTAGTTCTTAACCAAGGGACCCCAAGACTTTTACTCGAGCAGACTCCACGCCAGGTGGTCTCAAGACGATTTACCGACTTGAGATTCTACAACCCGTATGACGTGAAAATAGACTTCTAGCAAAGTTCTAGGATCTCCTTTCCGCCGCCACCACCAGATCAGTATCCAAAATGAGCCATGATCGAGATCTGGATCGACCACACTAAACAATCAACCTTGGGGCTTGATTCCCCACTAGTACAAATAAACCCTGGATGTTACGTGTGTAGTTAATTAAAATCAACAGGAGTAATAATCCTGATTCGGTGTTAGAATCGGCGCCCAATTCAACTCGGCCACGTGGGAACCACGTGACAAGGACAATTCACATAAATATAACAAACACATGGAAATAATGAAAATGCAAAATTAATAACTAATTAATTTATTCAACCTAAAACAGAGTCTAAGAAATTATAATCCTGACTTGAACACTCCCTGACTGAATATTTAACGGCAATGAGTGGACTATTCCTACAATTACTCACAAAGCAACTCTACCTTCTATGTTGACCCGCTTGGGGAGAGTGCTGGTCTTATGGGAGGTGAGATGGTGACCTCCCCCAGTTGATCCGGCTACCACACTAATCGTCCTCTCTGCTCCTCTACCCAGAGGCCTAGATCTGTATTCTTCCGCTAGTATCTAAGTTACTTTGCCAGGCTTAAGTTATAACAATTACCTCTGTTGTACTGAATGTTCCAGATTGATTGAATATTGTACTGAAGTTTAAATTACACAAACATCTTAAGGAAGAGCTATTGCCAATTACAAAATAGCTGTTTGACCTTTGAGAAAAATAGAGGACATGGCAACTGGTGACTTATGACCGTCAAGTCCCTCCGCCTTAGAGGCCTAGTTCTCGCTCGTGAAAAACTCTTTCTTCTAATAATGAGAATACTCTTGATATTATGAACAGTAGTACTATACAATGCAATTTGACTGCAAAATGAATGAAGGCTAATTCCTCTAAATAGTGAATACAACAGAATGATTCATTATATGAACAAAGGCGTCCGGTTATCCTCACCACAATCCCCCAGGGAGGATGCTCCCATGTGCTTGGGGTCAGGTCTCTACCCGAGCCTTCTAGAACCTTCTTACAACAACCTAGATTGTTACATCTGTGAGGGCGGGCTCCAGCGACGAGGATATACACGGGATCGGACAGTCATTTGCCATGGTGGCAAGCACTCCCTACAAGGGGTACAAACCCTGCAGTACGTACTCCTAACAGGGTCACTGTCAGTGGGTTACTGCGCCTCTCTACGCCCATGGCTTGTCAAGATGGCGCTCCATCGGCCCACCAAGGAAGCTGTCTACGTTAGCAGCATCTGCCTGTAAACCCGGACTGGTACATTTTACGGCCACGGTAGCGAGCTGGCATGTTCCTCCTTATAGCAGCCAGCTCCCGCTCTGCCACCTCCCCTCCACATCCGTGAGGTTCGCAGCAGCGACTCCGACCGACACGGGGTTGTCCTTGTACATCCTACGTACAAGGTCACTTGTACGTGCTCTGCCACTTCGAGGCCGCCTCGCCCTTCGGGGCGGGGGGGGGGGGGGGATTCCGGCCAGCTGGCATGCGGTGGGGGTGCAGCGCTGGTCCCCAAGTGTCCCGCTGTCCGCAGCTAAAACTTTGCCCAGTCTAGGTGCTAGGTTAGGAAACCCTTCCACTTATTCCTGGTCAGCCTCCGTTCAGGTTATGTGGCCTATTCACCTGATTAGCGAATAGGCAAATTCACTTGAATTACTGAATTTGTGTCCGTGGGAGTATGTCTCCCAAGATTCTCCCACAGCTGACTTGAATGGCTCATTGCAGTGCACAGTGCACTGATCTCCGTGCACAAAGCCTATCTCTCTTAATCCTGGATAGTTTTCTGGCATGTTGGGTATCTCCAGAATGCCCACTTAACCAGGAACACTGTTAAAATACGTAGGCCGCCGTATGTCCAGGCAGGAAGTAGATACAGGAAAGTGTTAAGCATACTGGCCACCAAGGGTCAGTGAGTACATGCCTGGAGGAGAGCGTGGGACCGAGGGGAGACGCCAGCAGCGTCTGACCTCTGGGGTCAACCGGCGCGATGTTGAATAACAGCTATGACGTGTTCATGACGTCACTCCTGCTACTGCTCATCGAACGAGCTAATTTGATTGGTTCCCGCTCATTTGCTGCAATGCTATTGGTCAATTGTAACTCTTTGTGTGTGCCCACGAGACGCCCGGAGCTTCAGGCAAGATTCATTCTTGTGAGGGATCTCTTACCTAGTGGACGTGTTCTGTTCTACCGGCCAATAGACTGAACACCGACTATTCCTCACCGTCAAGTTAACTCAGCGTCTTTGCGATATACCACACACTCGCCCAGAATCACGAGTGCGAATATATGGTTTAGAAGCCTAAAGTGACAAATCTCCAGAGCGAAACAGACTGGTATCAGGTAACCCCTGGTGACAAAGATCGTCGTGAGTGACCTAGAGTGAACTAAGGCAGTGCCGCCGCCTAAGAAATCTGTGTGTGACATTACCACAGTGTACAGTGTAGTGCATGGTACCGCCGCCAGCCGCCTCGAGCGCCCGCCGCCAGCCGCCGCGCCCTCACTCCTACGTGACGTCACCACCTTACGCACCGTCAGTGCCAGTCTGTGTGCGTGTGTCTGTCTGTTAAGCATACAGCACGCCCTACTCACGAAATCATCTCAAGATACTGCGAGTACCCTCCGTGTCTACGAGCGAAACCAGCTGTCAGGCCACCTACGAGTGCTTGTATAAATGTGCCTGACTGAGTGAGTGAGTAAGAAAGGTACCTTATCTGTAAGTACAAGATCTTGTCATTGTTTATTGTGTCTGTGTTGATCTGAGGGATCAACCACAGTTCTCACCTTCTTATACCTGTCGCAGGTTATAGGTGAATCGACGGTGAATGCGTGTTTATCTGTGTGGTATCACGGCATTTCACTCGTCTGTGAATGTGAGCTTCACATACACCCCACATTTAGTTATTGTGTGATTATTATTGTGTTTATTGCATATCATCATTACCGAGTATCCGGTTGGAACTCTTGTGATCCCTTTGCATACCGGCAGTTAGGTTGCCGTGTTAGTGATTGGCTGTCAACTGTGTTAAGTTAGGTGTTTCTCCACGAGTGGATACGAGTCGATTAGCCAGACGTCAAGAGTCTCGCTAATGCAACCATAGCTTTGCTGACGCCAATCTAAAGTAAATCAAGCACCCTGTGTATTAGTGGTTAAGTTAGTAAATAAACTACTGTTAAGTTTTATGCGGTGTTTCCATTGAACCACTTCTGAATACTGCCAATATTACTCCAGCCTTCAGCTCTAAGTGTCTTCAACACCGAGTTGCCTGTAAGTCACTAAACTATAAATTTGATGAGGACCCTAGGAGTCCCTTAAAGTGTTACATCATTGAGGAGATTCCAACGACCAACGTGGAGCAGGACCAGGTGAGGCTAGTCTGAGAAGAGACCCACAAGGACTCTAACTCGACCTTGCTCCCAGGCCCTGTACGGTTGCTCTCGTAGTTTCTATTCTGCTAATTCCGACAGCTTCGTGAAGCGTCTGCCTCATGTACATTGGCGACGTACGCATTGCAGTCGTGACAGCAAAAAAAGAAACACCCCCACAGTGTCCTGACTCTTATAACTAGTTTTATATAATTACATTGACATTAGGTTTCTGCAGAACGTGTTTACCATGTCACTAGGCTAAGCTTACTCAATTAATATGGGTGTACATTTTAAGTTAAATATTAGTACTCAGTAGACTTGGATATGTTACATTTTAAGTTAAATATTAGTACTCAGTAGACATGGATAGGTCACATTTGTTCCTACTTATCTACATGTTCTGCAGAATTTAATTTACCATCTCCAATTTCTAATATTTATTTATTTATTTATTTATTTATATACAAGAAGGTACATTGGGTTTGTGAGAATACATTGAATAGGACAGTATTACAATCTTGTAAAGCCACTAGTACGCGCAGCGTTTCGGGCAGGTCCTTAATCTAACAGATAATTTTAAGTAGGTAAGTTCTATCAGAATTGATAAATGATAACAAATAGATTGCAAGAGAAAATGAGATGAGAGAGCTTTGTAAGTATATTAAAGCACATTGTTATATTAAAGCTCTGATTGGTTACATTGACAGCTTGATGGGTAATTTAAAAGATTAATAGACACCATACAGCAGATTGACAGCACATATAAGACAGCAATGATCACTATGGTAAAGCCTTTCAGATTGGAAACATAAAGATTGGGAGACTGGGTAGCAATAGATACAGATAAACATGATTAATAAGCACCATACAGCAGATTGGCAGCACATTCTGAAATTTCCTTTATCTACAAATCTTTTTCTCGCCTTGGTTATCCTTTGCATTTCATCAACTCTGCCTACTCTCAAGCTAAACGAAATTTCTTTCATCCTAAACCTGCTTCCAACACTAGTAGCACTGTACTATGCCTTCCCTTCATATCTGAACTCAAAACTTTTACCAATACCTTTCGTCCTCTTGACATTAAACTCGCCTTTCGACAAACTAACACACTTCGTAGCAATCTAGTTCACACTGCTCCTCCTGCTTCTAATGCTGCTGGTGTCTACTCTATTTCCTGTTCTTCTTGTCCTCTCCAATACTTTGGCGAAACTGGCCGTACACTGAATGACAGACTTAAAGAACACAAGAGAAGTGTTAAGTCTGCAGACACTAACAATGCTCTCTTCTGCCATGTGAGGGATTCTAATCATCCCATTGATTGGTCTTCCTCCAAAATAATCTTTCCTGCCTCTACTCTTCACAGACGCCGTCTTGTAGAATCGGCTCTTATACACAATGTACCCAACATGAACTTGAGTCCTGGCTTTGTTGCTGTGGACTCTTCCCTTTCACAGTACATACTCAAATGCTCTAATCTTTCTAACAAACGTGACTTAACATAAGCTTACCACTTCCATTTATCTTTCTTTCTCTTTCCTTTTCTTTCTCTCTTCTCCCCTTTTTCTGTTCATTGTCTTCTCCTACGCTCCCTTGCTATCCTCTGCTTATTCCTATTACCTTTCCTTCGGTGGTTATAATGGGAGCTGCCTCGTATGGGCCAATAGGCCTTCTGCAGTTCTCATTATTACTACTATTCTCTACACCTTACTTTCCTCCTCACCTCTCTCTTGCCTATTTATTTCCCGTTCTCTACCTCCTCATCACAAGCGACTTGAGAATGGTCCAGGACGGACCGAAACGTCGTCGTCCCTTCAACTTCTAGTGTGTGGTCTGGTCAACATACTTCAGCCACGTTATTGTGACTCTTCGCTTGCAGTGCTTTAATTGCCAAAGCCTTCCAAACCTGCACTGGGGTCGTTAGTCATACATAGAATCAGGGAGAAAAATATCAGCCTATATAT
>WNGS01046558.1:0-15325 GCA_020271785.1 Procambarus virginalis | reverse complement strand
ACTGTAAGCCTCAAAAACTCAGTATATAGGCAAGCCAACAACATCTCTTTCCAGGCGTTTAACGATGCATAAGCAACAGGGCTCCATTAAGGAACATATATTCTCTTCCCACAACCAAACCATCACCAGAGAAATCTTAACGAACAACATAGAAATCATTGATAGATACAGCGACAGCAGCGGCCTTGACAACGCGAGGCACTACACATCAAGAAGTCAACACCAGCAATCAACAGCCAATTAACGCACAACTATATTCTACCCACTTCAAGACTCCGCTCCAATATAGAAACATTTAAAAATATGGGCCAATAGGCCTTCTGCAATTCTATTGGGACCCAACCTCTACTTCTACAAATCTATACCCCGTTTTCCATGTTCTGTGTTTCACCCCACTATTGTATTACATCACCTCACCCAAATGCAGGTATAGAGCCAATGTTGTTTCATATAGCATAAGTTGTGTGTAGATAAACTAAAGTCTTTGAAAATATAATAAGTTTTATGAAACGCGCTCAGTGTCGGTCAGACTAGAAATAAAATCAATTTTGGAGAATTGATCTTTCATTTACCGTCACCAGTAAAGAAGAAACATAAGGAAAATAGAGAAAATTCGTGTTAGAATTAATAATCTTACTTTTCGGTCATATTAATAATATATAAATATATATATATATATATAGTATATAGATATATATATATATAGTATATATATATAATAATATATATATATATATATATATCTATAATATATATATATATATATATATATATATATGCAAATGCAAACATCCTGAATGAGTCCCCAGGATAATACAACTGAAATACAGGATATTAGATACAGTGATACTATATATATATATATATACTATATATATATTATATATATAATATATTATATATATATATATATATATACATACGGGGGTACCACCTCTGTCAGTTTAGGGACCCACAGCCCAGAGAAGGAACACAGAGCATTCAGGGAGAAAACTTGCCATTTAACTCTGAGTCCCAAGAGGGCATTTGAAGGCATAGACGACGTTTATCTCTTTTAGAGCGTTCTGCTTCGTGTCTGGAGAGTTTCTCATGAGAAGGCTGGCCGTTTTTTTTGGTTTTATAGTAAATCGTTAGTTGTATCTTCTGATTTTTGTCTGTAGGGATAACATTTCTATTGACAATATCTTTCAGGACCTTTTCCTCCGTTTTATGAGCTGTGGAGAAGTTCCTGTAAAATAGTCTAATAGGGGGAATAGGTGTTGTATTAGCTGTCTCTTCGGAGGTTGCATGGCGTTTCACTTTCTTTCTTATGATGTCTTCAATGAAACCATTGGAGAAGCCGTTGTTGACTAGGACCTGCCTTACCCTACAGAGTTCTTCGTCGACTTGCTTCCATTCTGAGCTGTGGCTGAGAGCACGGTCGCGTTAACAACACTCCACTTGTACCTGTCTGGACAGTCACTGTTGGCATTTAGGCACATTCCTATGTTTGTTTCCTTAGTGTAGACTGCAGTGTGGAAACCTCCGCTCCTTTCCATGACTGTTACATCTAGAAAGGGTAGCTTCCCATCCTTTTCCATCTCGTAAGTGAAACGCAAAACAGAATTCTGCTCAAACGCCTCTTTCAGCTCCTGCAGATGTCTGACATCAGGTACCTGTGTAAAAATGTCGTCAACATACCTGCAGTATATGGCCGGTTTCAAGTTCAAGTCGACTGAGACTTTTTTCTCGATAGTACCCATGTAGAAGTTCGCAAACAGGACACCTAGGGGAGAACCCATGGCGACCCCATCTACTTGCTTATACATGTGCCCATCCGGGCTCAAGAAGGGTGCCTCCTTAGTACAAGCTTGGAGTAGTTTCCTCAGGATATTTTCTGGCATGTCAAGAGGAGTACAGGCCGGGTCTCGATACACTCGGTCCACTATCATCCCGATTGTTTCATCCACAGGTACGTTGGTGAACAATGATTCTACGTCCAACGAGGCTCTTATCCCTGTGGCCCGTGTTCCCCGCTGTAATCAACAAATTCCTTCGGGGATTTCAGGCTGAAGTTGCACGGGACATAAGTAGTCAGTAAGCCGTTGAGTCGTTTCGCCAATCAGTACGTGGGTGTGGGTATCTGGCTGATAATTGGCCGAAGTGGGTTTCCAGGCTTATGCGTCTTGACATTTCCATATGCATATCCAGGTTTATATTCCCCAATAATCTTTGGCAGGTGGAGTCCGGATTTCTTGGCATTCACAGTTTCAATCAACTTGTTGACCTTTGTTTTCAATTCGGCTGTTGTGTCCTTCGTTACCCTTTGGAATTTAGTTTGGTCAGAGAGTATGAGGTTCATTTTCGCCAGATATTCGTCTTTCTTAAGGATGACGTATATTGGCGACTTGTCGCCTCTCCTGATAACTATCTCCTTGTTCTCACGAAGGCTCTTAGCCGCAGAACGACCAACAGAAACTCATCTGAGAACCACAAAATGAGAGCACAGATCACCAGGAAAATAGAAGAGGGCAATACCACAGGTGCCATCAGAATCATGACCAGCGATGACACTATTGCCCCCAGGAACGCCACGACAGCAGAGGCTCTTCAAGACAAACACCCACGCAGAGCCCCCCGACAGCAGCAGGGATCCCCAGGAAAACAATGCTGGCATAGAACCCTTGACTGTTCGAGAATCTGAGGTGTACAAAGCAGCCATATCTTTCCCAACAGGTTCAGCAGGGGCTTTACAGGTCTAAGACCCCAGCACATCAAACAAATGCTGAACCCGGTGCTTGGAGATGCTGCAAAGGACCTTCTAGTGGAACTTACCAGATTCTCCAACATGTGTTTGGCTGGCGGCATCCCTGAGGATATCAGGCCTGTCTTTTATGGAGCAGCACTCTCTGTTCTGAAGAAGAAGGATAGGGGTATCAGGCCCATTGCCGTTGGCAACACCCTCCGACGCCTCGTACCTTAGGCTGCAGTGAGATCTATCAGCCAGGAAGCAGCCACCTTGCTGAAACCTCATCAGCTCGGGTTTGGGATTCCCCTAGGTTGTGAAGCTGCAGTACATGCAGCGCGGGCTTACATTGCTGATCTCCCGGACCAGAAGGCACTAGTAAAGCTTGACTTCAAAAATGCTTTCAATCAAGTCAGACGAGACGCTGTCCTCGGGGCTGTACACAACCATTTTCGTCCCCTTTACCCGTTCATCCGATCGTGCTACAGTGGGGACTCTAAGCTTCTTTTTGGGGAGCATGAAATAAACTCCTGTGAAGGTGACCCCTTAGCACCCCTCCTTTTCTGCCTAGCTATCAAAGAGGTCACTGATAGTCTGACAAGCGAGCTAAACATCTGGTACCTGGATGATGGCACTCTCGCTGGAATCCCGGAAACCATTTTGGAGGATATAAGGAAAATCCAGGAGCAGGGAACAGCCTTAGGCCTCATTCTCAATGCATCCAAGTGTGAAATAATCTCCCGCAACCAAGACATCACTGGGCAAATTCAAAATGATCTTTCAGACATTCTCGTTGTCGAGCCACCAGACTGCACTCTCTTGGGCGCCCCCATTGGGCCTCGAGCAATCGAAGAGGTCCTGGCTGCAAAAATCACTGATCAAAAGAGAATGCTGGACAGGATTGACAAGATTGATGCCCATGATGCTCTCTTTCTCCTCACAAGATGCCTGTCTCTCCCTAAGTTGACCTACTCTCTGAGATGTTCTCCATCCTACAGCAGCCCTAAGTTAAATGTGTATGACACCCTTCTGAGGTCCATGCTGGTGAAAGTCCTGAACCTGCCATTGGACGACTCTCAATGGGAGCAAGCTACCCTTCCTGTAAGACTTGGCGGTTTTGGTGTCCGCACAGCCTCCCAAATTGCTCTACCAGCCTTCCTTTCCTCGTCAGAGATCGTGCGATGCATGGGAGGAGGAAGCCTACTATGCAATGGAGCCTTGCATAGTAGGCTGAGAAGTGCGTTCTGGCTACTAGGTACGACATATATATATATATATATATATATATATATATATATATATATATATATATATATATATATATATATATATATATATATATATATATATATATATATATATATATATATATATGACAATGTCAGACCACGGAGGAAAAATGAAACAGGAATTTCCTTAAGTACTTTCGTATATTAATACATCTTCAGAAGGAGTGATTTTACAGATCGAGTGCTGGACATAAATAGGCAGGAGAGAAAGGTAAAGTGAGGTGAGGTACAATCGATTAAGTCACCCAAGAGATGGCACGGGCATGAATAACCCGTAAAGGTAATTATAGCATACAATAGTAAATATATACAATGAATTAGTGAGACAAATGTGCTCCAATGATCCTACTTAAATCGCCCTTTAATTGATCTATTAAAAATGGATCTAAGTTATATAGACCACTGCTAATGTTCAAATTACTTTCTTTTGTGATCTGTATCAAAGCAGATTCAATTATGTTTCTGTTATAGGTGCTTTTACAATTTGTTATTGAAGAAGCCATCTCCCAATCAATTCGGTGAGCATCTTCTGACAAATGAACAAACAGAGCATTAGACAATTGGCCCTGTCTTACAGAGTATTTATGTTGCGATATTCTACATTTCAAATCTTTAGATGTTTGCCCAACATAGAACTTATTACAGTCTTTACAAGGTATTTTATAAATGACACAATTATCACTACGAGGGCTGTTCCTAACTAATAGCTTACCAACAGTGTTTTCGTAGCTAAACATTACATGTATGTTAAAAAGTTTCAAAGCCTTGGTAATATTCTCAAACCCAAAGAAATATGGTAAACATAACACATTCTTTGGGCGAATTCTTTCACTGCGTATATTATTATAATATGTACGACGTGCTTTGTTACGGCAACCTTCCAAAAAACTCAGTGGGTAACAAAGCTTGAGACCAATCGAATCAATATTCTTAAACTCTTCGTCTAAGAATTCTGGACTTACAACTCGAAGAGCTCTTAGATACATTGAAGAAAAAATTGACTTTTTCACATTGTATCTATGCCCTGAAAAATAATGAACATAAGATAGATTATTCGTAGGTTTTCTGTAAACACTAAACTTTAGTGAAGAATCTTCCCTATGAATAAGAACATCTAAGAAAGGCAAACATTTATCAATTTCAGTCTCCATAGTAAATTTTATAGAGGTGACTTGATCATTAAGTTTGGCTACAAATTCGTCAGTGTTTACATCTGAAGGCCATATACACAAGATATCATCAACGTATCTAAACCATGGAATGATTCCAGGGGTTATTTTTGAAACAAATTTCTTTTCGAAGAATTCCATGTACAAGTTTGAAAGCAATGGCGATAAAGGATTCCCCATTGCCATTCCAAAAGTCTGTAAATAATACTCATTGTTAAAGGTAAATTTACATTCTTTAATGCACAACTTAACGAGATTGACAATAATATCAGCGGAAAGAGGTAAAACATGGCTCATTAGTTCACGAGCGAGATAATCGAGAATATCATCAACCGGTACCTTTGTGAACAAGGAACAAACGTCAAAACTGATTAACTTTACATCAGGAGTGACAAGAACACTATTCAATTTGTTAACTAATTCAAGAGAATTTGTCAAATGAGACGAGGAAATAGTTCCTAACAATGGGGACAAAATTTTGGTAAGCCATTTGGAGAGCTTGTAAGAAATGGATCCCACAGAACTAATGATAGGTCTCATGGGATTGTTAGGTTTGTGCGTCTTAACAAGTCCATAAAGATATGGTAATGAAGGTGATGAGGTAGTAAATTGATTGAGAAGATCTTTATGTTTACTTAACAACTTCCTCAAGCTGCTATTGAAGAACTTGATGATGTCCTCAAGAGGATTTTTCCTGAGCTTAGTGTACGTTGAAGAATCTAGGAGGAGATCATTCATTTTCGAAATATATTCCTCCTTGTTTAAAATAACAATAGTGCTGGATTTATCAGCCTTTGTTATATGAATGGAAGGGTCGGCTCTTAACTCCTGTAAGCTCCGTCTGAATCTTTCGGGAAAATTGTTTGTTTGGGGCGTCAACATTGAACCATAAACCATACCTTTAACCAGGTTTAGGTTTTGTGAAGAAAGAAAGTTTTGTTTTTCAAGCTGCAACAAAGAACTAGCAATCTTAACTGCAGAAGGTTGATTTGAAATGGCAAATGACATACCATAACCCAAAGCAGTAACCACATTTTCACTTATCGTCTTCGAAGACAAATTTAACACGTTGTTTGGATTGGATTTCTTAGTCCAATCACTATTTTTAATCAAGCTTTCTAACTTGCGCTTAAGAATTTTCTGTAACTGATTAATTTTTCTGCGCAAGTCACTATATAATTCATCCATCAGAAGATTTTTCCAGTCCAAAGGTATTGCATGATGAAAGTTTCTTTTTGCTGTATCCAGGCGTTTGAAAACAGACCGCTCACTTGATTTTGTAACTTCAATGTGTTTTTCCAAAATGGTAGCACAGAAATCACTGAACGGTTCATCACCTAATTTGAGCAGACGGGCAGGTAGCAGAGACTTGGGCACAACTTGCTCACCAAGACATTGTTTCAGGAATTTGAGGCGGATGCGGGTGCAGTGTGCTTTCACTAATAGAGTAGCGAAGGTGGTCACGAA
The DNA here is from genome assembly GCA_020271785.1 of Procambarus virginalis. NCBI lineage: Eukaryota > Metazoa > Arthropoda > Malacostraca > Decapoda > Cambaridae > Procambarus > Procambarus virginalis. The sequence continues at coordinate 8,675 of WNGS01046558.1, read as the reverse complement.
GGAAGCAGTCTGAGGGAACAGAAAGCGAAAGAGCGCGTGGTTCTCATTATGTGCGTATATCACGAAATTAAACACGTGATTTTAAAATGTGACAATGTCAGACCACGGAGGAAAAATGAAACAGGAATTTCCTTAAGTACTTTCGTATATTAATACATCTTCAGAAGGAGTGATTTTACAGATCTGATTTTACAGATTTACAGATCTTTTTCTGAAGATGTATTAATATACGAAAGTACTTAAGGAAATTCCTGTTTCATTTTTCCTCCGTGGTCTGACATTGTCACATTTTAAAATCACGTGTTTAATTTCGTGATATACGCACATAATGAGAACCACGCGCTCTTTCGCTTTTCTGTTCCCTCAGACTGCTTCCTTCGTGACCACCTTCGCTACTCTATTAGTGAAAGCACACTGCACCCGCATCCGCCTCAAATTCCTGAAACAATGTCTTGGTGAGCAAGTTGTGCCCAAGTCTCTGCTACCTGCCCGTCTGCTCAAATTAGGTGATGAACCGTTCAGTGATTTCTGTGCTACCATTTTGGAAAAACACATTGAAGTTACAAAATCAAGTGAGCGGTCTGTTTTCAAACGCCTGGATACAGCAAAAAGAAACTTTCATCATGCAATACCTTTGGACTGGAAAAATCTTCTGATGGATGAATTATATAGTGACTTGCGCAGAAAAATTAATCAGTTACAGAAAATTCTTAAGCGCAAGTTAGAAAGCTTGATTAAAAATAGTGATTGGACTAAGAAATCCAATCCAAACAACGTGTTAAATTTGTCTTCGAAGACGATAAGTGAAAATGTGGTTACTGCTTTGGGTTATGGTATGTCATTTGCCATTTCAAATCAACCTTCTGCAGTTAAGATTGCTAGTTCTTTGTTGCAGCTTGAAAAACAAAACTTTCTTTCTTCACAAAACCTAAACCTGGTTAAAGGTATGGTTTATGGTTCAATGTTGACGCCCCAAACAAACAATTTTCCCGAAAGATTCAGACGGAGCTTACAGGAGTTAAGAGCCGACCCTTCCATTCATATAACAAAGGCTGATAAATCCAGCACTATTGTTATTTTAAACAAGGAGGAATATATTTCGAAAATGAATGATCTCCTCCTAGATTCTTCAACGTACACTAAGCTCAGGAAAAATCCTCTTGAGGACATCATCAAGTTCTTCAATAGCAGCTTGAGGAAGTTGTTAAGTAAACATAAAGATCTTCTCAATCAATTTACTACCTCATCACCTTCATTACCATATCTTTATGGACTTGTTAAGACGCACAAACCTAACAATCCCATGAGACCTATCATTAGTTCTGTGGGATCCATTTCTTACAAGCTCTCCAAATGGCTTACCAAAATTTGTCCCCATTGTTAGGAACTATTTCCTCGTCTCATTTGACAAATTCTCTTGAATTAGTTAACAAATTGAATAGTGTTCTTGTCACTCCTGATGTAAAGTTAATCAGTTTTGACGTTTGTTCCTTGTTCACAAAGGTACCGGTTGATGATATTCTCGATTATCTCGCTCGTGAACTAATGAGCCATGTTTTACCTCTTTCCGCTGATATTATTGTCAATCTCGTTAAGTTGTGCATTAAAGAATGTAAATTTACCTTTAACAATGAGTATTATTTACAGACTTTTGGAATGGCAATGGGGAATCCTTTATCGCCATTGCTTTCAAACTTGTACATGGAATTCTTCGAAAAGAAATTTGTTTCAAAAATACCCCTGGAATCATTCCATGGTTTAGATACGTTGATGATATCTTGTGTATATGGCCTTCAGATGTAAACACTGACGAATTTGTAGCCAAACTTAATGATCAAGTCACCTCTATAAAATTTACTATGGAGACTGAAATTGATAAATGTTTGCCTTTCTTAGATGTTCTTATTCATAGGGAAGATTCTTCACTAAAGTTTAGTGTTTACAGAAAACCTACGAATAATCTATCTTATGTTCATTATTTTTCAGGGCATAGATACAATGTGAAAAAGTCAATTTTTCTTCAATGTATCTAAGAGCTCTTCGAGTTGTAAGTCCAGAATTCTTAGACGAAGAGTTTAAGAATATTGATTCGATTGGTCTCAAGCTTTGTTACCCACTGAGTTTTTTGGAAGGTTGCCGTAACAAAGCACGTCGTACATATTATAATAATATACGCAGTGAAAGAATTCGCCCAAAGAATGTGTTATGTTTACCATATTTCTTTGGGTTTGAGAATATTACCAAGGCTTTGAAACTTTTTAACATACATGTAATGTTTAGCTACGAAAACACTGTTGGTAAGCTATTAGTTAGGAACAGCCCTCGTAGTGATAATTGTGTCATTTATAAAATACCTTGTAAAGACTGTAATAAGTTCTATGTTGGGCAAACATCTAAAGATTTGAAATGTAGAATATCGCAACATAAATACTCTGTAAGACAGGGCCAATTGTCTAATGCTCTGTTTGTTCATTTGTCAGAAGATGCTCACCGAATTGATTGGGAGATGGCTTCTTCAATAACAAATTGTAAAAGCACCTATAACAGAAACATAATTGAATCTGCTTTGATACAGATCACAAAAGAAAGTAATTTGAACATTAGCAGTGGTCTATATAACTTAGATCCATTTTTAATAGATCAATTAAAGGGCGATTTAAGTAGGATCATTGGAGCACATTTGTCTCACTAATTCATTGTATATATTTACTATTGTATGCTATAATTACCTTTACGGGTTATTCATGCCCGTGCCATCTCTTGGGTGACTTAATCGATTGTACCTCACCTCACTTTACCTTTCTCTCCTGCCTATTTATGTCCAGCACTCGATCTGTAAAATCACTCCTTCTGAAGATGTATTAATATACGAAAGTACTTAAGGAAATTCCTGTTTCATTTTTCCTCCGTGGTCTGACATTGTCACATTTTAAATCACGTGTTTAATTTATATAATGATATATATATATATATATATATATATATATATATATATATATATATATATATATATATATATATGTATATTAGATATATTATATTTGCTATATAATAATATTATATATATATGAATATATATATACTAGATATATATATATATATATAGATATATATATATATATATACAAATACACACACACACATATATAGGTTCTAAATAGACACTAGAGAAGATTCAGCGGTATGCCACCAGGCTCGTCCCGGAACTGAGAGGACAGTGATAGTATCTTCACATGTCTTCTTGCTTCACCACCCGGTAATGAAATGTTGTTTGTTACTAATTGATTTCCATAATACATAAATTATTTTATTATATAATATTTAATTTAATAAGTAAAAACCCTTTCCATATTATAGAAAAAAAAACTAAAACAAGAATCTTTATAAAACAATATTATATCCTGCATTATTCCAGGCCATTGTTAGAGATAGTAGCCACCACTTATTTTGGTTTTCTTTCATTATTAGTGATTAGAAAATTAAATATATCTACATATTTAGTCAAAATCAGTTACAATATTTTATCTTATTCATAGCATAAATGTTCTCAAAGATTACTAAAAAGAGATTGAATTAGACTACAGCAAATTGGCAAACTTCACCTTGTATTTGTTTCCACCGAGTTTGTTTGGGGCGTTCTTCAACATATCAGCAATACATGTCTCAACATCTCATTCAGTTTCATTAGTGTGGGTGTTGATACAGGCTTCTGGAAATTTACAAGAATTAATTGATATATATAATTATAATTCACTTTGTCGGGAGACACGAAGCCACAGAGTAATAATACATTGTTGGCTTTTATTGAGGTGTTCCCCTGTTCTCCAGTCTTCCTCCGTCCTCTCGTCCTCCCCACCATTCCAAACTACCTCATCCGATGCATTCCATAATGGTCTGATGCTTTCATCAGAAAATTGGGACCATCAAATGATCTGATGTTCCCATCAGAAAATTGGGAACATCAAATGATCTGATATTCCCATCACTGAAAAATAAAAACAGCTAAAAAAATGAAATGAAAAAATAAAAAATAAACTATACTCATGAAATGAACAGTATGGTAAACAACACAGCTCAATTCCAATGCAATGTCACACAAAATTATTAAATCAAAATGAAAATAAATTGAAATCTATGAAAATTCAAATTATCAACGCAATCGGAAATATTGAAATAATATCGTAACATAATATAGCATGGGTTGAAATTGAAATTGAAATTGAAATAAGTTTATTGATGTAAAATACACACAAAGGGATGAGGTAGCTCAAGCTATTCTCACCCCGTTCAGTACATATACACACATCACAAACCGTAAACATATTACCAAACATTCTGAGAGATAACATATACATTTCCTCCTTCACAAGTAGTATGGTATCAGACGTACACACAAATACTTTTATGACCTAGGTATACTGTATACACAATTTGCAAGAGACATGCAGATAATTCAACCAAAAATTACAGTCTTGGTGCAAAATTCTTATATCTCTCAAGAATATCATCAACCTTTCCGTTGTGACACATCCAGGCTATTTGTTCAGGAACAGTCCTTATCTCAGTGTTTCTATATACATTAATCAACGGACAATCAAGATCATAATGGGCAAGGGTGTGAGACCTTAACATACTACATAGTTTACACTTCGTGTCATTATCATGAACACCTATCCCATATTCCCAGTAATATTTGTACCCAAGCCTGAGCCGCATGTACAGTCACTCCAAGCATTTCTCCTTTTACCATAAGTGAAATGAGTGTTTTGACTCACATACATGTAGTGTTGCATGGTTTGACTTCTCTCATACATTATATCTCTCCTCTCCACTCCTGCCTGTGCCTGAATATTTCTGATTTTGCTTCTTATTTGTCTCATTGTGAATTCACATTCAATGTCAACTTGTGGTTTTGATGTGGCACGTTTGGCCAAGTCATCCGCCACCTCGTTGAGCACTATTCCAACATGAGATGGAATCCACATGAATTTCACACTTTGACCTTTCATCTGCATCTCAGTTATTCTTCTCTTACAATCCTCAACAATTGAGATGAAGACTGGGTTTCGACTGTTTAAGGACTCCAGTGCTTCTCGGCTATCAACAAATACAAAAACATTTTTGTCGTCATGACGTACTTCCTCCAAACACGCCAGAATTAGGTTGCTCTTACGTGCAACAGACGGTGCCGTTTTTCAAAAAAGGCATGGTTTTACCTGTCACAAGTGTGGCATCTATACTTATACTCATGAAATGGACGGTATGGTAAACAACATAGCTCAATTGCAATGCAATGTCACACAAAATAATTAAATAAAAATGAAAATAAATCAAAATCTTGGAAAATTTAATTTAACAATGCAATCAGAAACATTGAAATGGAACAATAACATTTAACATTTAAATATACTTTAAGATATAATCTAGAAGAAAATAAGGACATTGAAACGGTTGATGAACTCGATTTCAATAAACGACACTATGGGGAACTTTGAAAAATAGTTAATGAGTATAATTAGACAAACTTGTTGCTAGGCAGAGGAGTAAATAATGAGATATATTACAAATTTTGCAAAATATACAATGAAGGCACACAAATATTCATACCCAAACAGAGCAAAATGCTAGGTACGAACAAAGCAGTTGGCCCGGAGGGGAAGGGAGATACCCACAAGAGTGGAATACAAGTCATTAACAAGCACACAAGTACTACACCACACAACAACCGCACTACTACCAGAACTGGACGAATCACTACCAAAACAACACACCCAAAATGGAAATGGAAATAACCAATCACAGGTCAGAGAACTACTGAGATTCTGTGACAAATTCTCGCTCAGTCAGCAGATAACAGAACCGACTAGGAACGAGAACACGCTGGACCTCATATTCACGAACAATGATTAGCTAATCAGAGACATTACTGTCTCAGATACCACGTACTCGGACCACAAGCTCATTGAAGTGCAAACTAACATCAATAACGGTAGTAGGCCCAAGAGAAACAACAAGTGAGAAGGGCTATTCAATAAATTCAATTTGAATAATAAAAGGATAGACTGGGAGAAAATAAACAGCAAACTTACAAATATTCAATGGGAAAATGTTCTAGTTAATAAAAATTCTACACAAGGAATAGAAAAACTGACTTCTGAAGCCTATGAAGTCTGTCTGAAACATGTTCCTTTGAGGAAAGTCAGAAAGAGGTCCAACGTCGAAAGAGAACGCAGACGACACTACAAAAGAAGAAAAAAGTTAACGGAAATGCTGAAGCAAACACGACTTTCCATACAGAGAAGGAATAATTTAAACAGGGAGATTGAAGAAATCGAACAGAGGCTAAAGCATTCATATCATATTGAAGAAAGGCAACTAGAACAGAAAGCAATTCAAGAAATAAAGAAAAACACAAAATATTTCTTCACATATGCTAAATCAAAAGCAAAAACCACTGCCAGTATTGGACCTATTCGTACTAGTGAAGGTTCATATACTGAGGATGACAAAGAAATTAGTGAAATCCTAAAAAAGCAGTATGAGGACATGTTTAGCAGCTACAGTTAGACAATGTTAACATCAGAAATAAAAACGATGGTAAGTTCCTTGGCCTATACTTAGATCTGCCCGAAACGCTATGAGTGCTAGTTGCTTTACAAGAATGTATAACTTCAAGTCTCTGTACTCTCCCCCAATGTACCGTCTTGTATATAAAGAAAAAATAAATAAATAAACAATAAACATATAATAAATCAGTACTTACTAAATTTTGTCTATTACGTAGCAAAGAAGCTGGTCTATAGAAGGCTTTTCTGTTGAGTTCAAAGCCCAGATTACTCGTGGTCTCTGAAATAAGGTAAGATTATCAGTATAAAATTTATAAAAGCAAATAATAAATCCGGTATTGCTCAATTTCAGATGCAGACGTACTCAATGATATATCAGACTGTTAGCATGGTCTTCGATCTGGAAGGTCCAGTGTAACGAATTTACTCAGTTTCTATGATCGAGCCACAGAGATCTATAAAGAATTCTGATCAAGAAAGAGATCTAGGGGTGGTTTTAGATAGAAAACTATAACCTGAGGATCATATTAAGAACATTGTGCGAGGGGCCTATGCTACACTTTCTAACTTTAGAATTGCTTTTAAATACATAGGTCAAAAAGTTTTAAAAGTTCCAGGAGAGCAGCCCAGTGTGTCCCCAAGGAAAGCGCTCCCAGAAAAATGGATCAATAATAAAGTGACTTTGCAAAGGAAGAATTTGAGTTAAAACTAATGTAGAAATATGACCAAACCTAACCTACCCTGATAATTTTGGCAAACCCAATAGCTGATAGTACATGATAGATTTTAGAGCGGGAAGATCATGACTCTCACAGTTACTTGACCTCAATGACAAACCATGAAAATTACCTCTGCTGAAGAAATTGAAAAACTGCAAGCAGATGTTAATAAAGTTTTTAACTGGGCAGAAGAAAATAACATGATGTATGTTTAACAGTGATAATTTCCAAATACTAAGGTGCAGTAAAAATAAAGAAATCAAACATTATACAGGCAACCTAGTTTAGATCCAAACTAAACCTCTTATCAAGTATCTATGACAATCATCATTTTAATGATCAAAATTGCAGACTTTATACTATAAACATCAGATGTCCAGAGTTGTTCAACATCCTCCCAGCGAGTATAAGAAATATTGCTGGAACAACCATGGACATCTTCAAAAGAAAACTAGATTGTTTTCTAAATGAAATGCCGGACCAACTGGGCTCACGGACCAACCGGGCCAACTTAAATTTATCTGTTTATTAACCCTTGTGTTACTCAGGGCAAATTAGCATTTGTCACCCACAGGTGCATACCAAAAAAAAAAAAATTAAAAAATTATTTTTTCTTCTTAATCTGTAAATCTGTGTTCTCTGTTCTCTGTCTGTGTTCTCTGTTCATGGGAAAAATAAAAAAAAATCGTAAGTGGTATATATTGCCACTATATTACAGTCAGGAGTCTTCTGTAATAGTATAAAAGCTAAATAATAGCTTGAACATGCATATTATGTCATTTTTAGGTGATGCTGTGGTCACAAGCTGAACAGCAGTGCTGCGAGCGTCAGGCTTGGAGGCTCACTCAATACTGAGTCTCTCACACCCTGGAATTTGGCCCACGATTTAAAAAAAATGGCGTCTGTTTACAAGAGCCCTGATGAAGGTGAGGTGAACCCCGTGTATCCGCAGGCCATTTAAATCTTGCGTAGTACTCCAATACATCATATGATGGGATACACAATTTATAGCAAGTCACTCAACCCATCATATGATGTGTTGCGCAGCATAAGGGTTAAGGACCTTCCCAAAGCCCTAAGGGAGTTAATTGCTTTACAAGAATTTAAAAATATTAATGCTATGTACTCTCATAAACCTAATGTACCATCTTGTGTGTGTGTATATATATTATATATATATATATATATATATGTATATATATGTTATTAAATATGACCGAAAAAGTAAGATTAATAATTCTAACACGAATTTCTCAATTTTCCTTATGTTCTTTTTACTGATGACGGTAAATAAAAATCAATTCTCCAAAATTCATTCTTTATTCTAGTCTGACGCGCCACTTGAGCGCGTTTCGTAAAACTTATTACATTTCAAAGACTTTTAGTTTAT
>WNGS01046545.1:0-10756 GCA_020271785.1 Procambarus virginalis | reverse complement strand
CACCGACCCAACAGGCAGCATGGCGGAGGCAAAAACGGTGAGTGTCCCGGAGACAGGGGGACAGAGCAACCGTCAAACTCGCAGGACGCGAGAGGGACTCAGGGATCACATCCATCGGACCACGTAGCCCCCGTGGGGTTTTCCGGCCCTTAGCCTTGATAACACGCTAAGGGAAGCCCAGGCAGGGTACTGCTAACCGGCACCCAGAACTACCAACAAACTGCTATAAGCTGAACCCCCGGGACGTGTACACTCACGGGGGCCAAGCGGGGAGTACCACCAATAGACAAAGTGGAGAAATACCCTCAAAAACAGCTAAGGGGACCAACAGGCAGACCCCCCCCACCTGGCAAAAACAAAAACAAAAGAAAAACCCCGCAAGAGGACAACGTACCCAGGCGGACAGAGCCGGCCACTGTAATTGGTGAAAACTAGCACGCAGCACCCGCGCCCCTGCCAGGTCGAAAAACTACCCCTACCCAGAGACAAACAAGGGCAAAAAAAACCCCAGCTGACCCAAGGGCGGCCAAGTACCGAGCAATACACAGCACAGCGGAGGTAGATTGCAAGGAGACCCAGGGAAGATAGCCTAAGCCCCAAGGCAGTACTCACAGGGCACCTAGGGAAGATAGCCCTAGGCGCAAGCAGCCGAGCACCGTAAATAATAATACTCCTGGCCCACACACCACCAGAAGGGGCAGCTCACACCACCAGGAACAGAACTGCAACCGCAAACTGGGGCCAGAGGCACGACCACACCAGATCGCACCAGCCTGAGAACTGAAGGTTGGTCGCCGGCGGGGGGTCTGGGGCTCCCCCCTTCCCCCTCCCGGGGAGGGGGGGGGTTGCGCAGACAGAGGCGCGGCGACATGATGACATCATGAGGATTAATTTTCGTTCGGGGAGTTCTGTTCGCCTGTTCGGTCTTCGGTCGCAATAGTTTACCAGAATAGGGGTTTGTTTTGGGGCGCCTACCTTTCTGGGTGCCTTTCCCGGTCGATGGCAGACATAGAATGCTCCCAATAATAATAAGGAGGTCTCTATAGGCCATTGCTCCTCGTGCCTCTCTGAGGGGGCCAGGTTCTGGCTCGTGATCCCGGTAGGCAAGAACTTCATGCATTGACTGATGCCAGAAAGTTATACATATCCATTCAGCCTGGATAGCTCCGGGGAGCCGACGGGGCTCCCCCCAGAAAAAAATTAAATAAATTTTTTCTCTTATAAATCTGTTAATTTGTGTTTCCTGATCATGGGAAAAATAATAAAAAAAATCGTAAGTGGCATATTTTGGCTGCAATAGGGCGGGGAAATCAGGCAAAAAAGAAGCGCCAACTCAGCAAGCGTAGGAGGCGGTCTGCTTCGCCACAACTGTCAGACAGGAGTTGCCACAAAGATATAATTATCTAAATATTTCAATGTCTCTGATTGATATTTTCTTCATTTTTTGCTGTAATATTATTCAATAGTATGTAGTGTGACATATTTATATATTTATATAATAAAATGTCTGAATCATCGCTGTACTCAAAATTATGGTGTGCATATTATTGATTCAATTATTATGTTTAAAAAACAACAAACAAAAACATTGTCAGTTATTACACTATATACACAGGTTATATATAAGTATCTGCATGTTTTGTTCACCATAACTAACCATTAAGTTGATATTGCGAGTCAAAAACAAAAAGGAGTGGCCACCACATCTGCCAGCCAGCCTCTCGCTGCCACTCCCTCCCTCAAAAACTCCTCACTCGCCAACATCCTCCTCCCACCATCCTGTTTCTGCTTTTATTCACTATATACACACATTATATATAAGTATCTACATGTTCTGTTCACCATAACTGTTCATCTAAGCTGGTATAGTGCACAAAGAGCATAGTGGCCACCCTTACACAGCATGACAAGTCAGGAAGATGATGCCACCTCCCTCACCAAAATGACTTCTCCCAACACTTCTTTTGCTGTTATTGTACTATATATACACATTTTATATATGTATCTACATTTGTAGTCACAATACCAAACCACTAATCTTGTATAGTGATGGCAGACAGTAACAGGTGGCCACAAACAACTAATGCTCCCTGCCTCCCTCATTGGTTCAAGGCCAGACATACTGACATTCCTCCTTCAAGTATATTGTTAGTGGTGTTATTACCCTATATACACACATTATATATAGGTATCTACATGTTTTGTTCACCATAACTGTTCAACTAAGCCGATATAGTGCCCAAAGAGCATAGTGGCCACCCGTACCCAGCATGATAAGTCATGCAGATGTTGCCACCTACCTCACCAAAATGGCTTCTCCTAACACTCCTTTCGCTGTTATTACACTATATATACACACATTATATATAAGTATATACATTTGTGTTCACCATAAAATTTTTCATGGATATGATACCAACATCAAATCATATATCAGACGTCACCCTATCCCCACTGGATTTTGAAGAAGCCATAAACAGTATGCCTATGCACTCCGCACCAGGCCCGGATTCTTGGAACTCCATATTCATCAAGAACTGTAAAAAACCACTATCGCAGGCCCTTCACATTCTGTGGGGACAAAGCCTAGATACTGGCGTTATTCCTGATATACTAAAAACAGCAGAGATAGCACCACTTCATAAAGGAGGAAATAAGGCAGAGGCAAAAAATTACAGACCGATAGCACTAACATCGCACATCATAAAAATTTTTGAGAGAGTGCTAAGAAGTAAGATCACAAAATACATGGAATCACAGCATCTCCATAACCCCGGACAACATGGTTTCAGAACAGGGCGCTCTTGCCTGTCGCAGTTGCTGGACCACTATGATATGGCATTAGATGCTATGGAAGACAAACAAAACGCTGATGTAATTTACACAGATTTTGCAAAAGCTTTTGATAAATGTGACCATGGTGTTATTGCCCATAAAATGCGCTCAAAAGGAATTACCGGAAAAGTAGGCAGATGGATCTACAATTTCCTGACCAACAGAACCCAATGTGTAATAGTCAACAAAATAAAATCCAACCCGTCAACCGTTAAGAGCTCAGTCCCCCAGGGTACTGTGCTTGCTCCAGTACTTTTTCTCATCCTTATATCGGACATAGACAAGAACACAACCTATAGCACTGTATCATCCTTTGCAGATGACACTAGGATCTTCATGAGAGTAGGCAACATAGAGGACACGGCGAACCTCCAGTCAGATGTAGATCAGGTCTTTCTATGGGCTACAGAAAATAATATGGTGTTTAACGAAGACAAGTTCCAGCTCATGCGCTATGGAAAAAATGAAAATATAAAAACTGAAACCACGTACAAAACTCAGGCAAATCATAACATAGAACGAAAAGGCAATGTAAAGGATCTGGGTGTACTCATGTCGGAAGACCTTACCTTTAAAGAACACAATAAAGTAGCCGTCACAACTGCAAGAAAAATGACAGGTTGGATAACAAGAACTTTTCACACTAGAGATGCTATACCGATGATGACACTTTTCAAAACGCTTGTGCTCTCTAGAGTGGAGTACTGCTGCACAATGACAGCCCCTTTCACTGCGGGTGAGATTGCTGACCTGGAGAGCGTGCAGAGATCCTTTACTGCTAGAATCCACTCGGTAAAACATCTAAACTATTGGGACCGACTAAAGAGCCTAAATCTGTATTCCCTTGAGCGCAGGCGGGAGAGATACATAATAATTTACACGTGGAAAATATTAGAGGGGCTGGTCCCAAACCTGCACACAGAAATAACATCACATGAGACCAGAAGACATGGCAGGATGTGCAGAATACCCCCGTTGAAAAGCAGAGGTGCAACTGGTACTCTGAGAGAGAACTATCAACATCAGAGGCCCGAGACTGTTCAACACGCTTCCACTACACATAAGGGACATAACTGGCAAACCCTCACAGTGTTCAAGAGAGAACTGGATAAGCACCTCCAAAGGATACCTGATCAACCAGGCTGTGACTCATACGTCAGGCTGCGAGCAGCCGCGTCCAACAGCCTGGTTGATCAGTCCAGCAACCAGGAGGCCTGGTCGATGACCGGGCCGCGGGGACGATAAGCCCCGGAAGCACCTCAAGGTATCAAGGTAAGGTACCATAATGAACCACTAAGTTGGTATGCTGAGTCAAACAGCTGCAAGAGTGACCACCACACACCAGCCAGCCCGCCACTGGCTGCCACTCCCTCCCTCCGTCCCTCACCTGACTCGCCAACATTCTCCTCCCACCATACTGTTTTTTGCTTTTATTGACTATATATAGACATTATATATAAGTATCTGCATGTTTTGTTCACCATTGCGAACCACTAAGCTGGTATAGTGAGTCCAGATTGTAAAAGGTGGTTACACAGAGTCAGCAGACAACGCTACCTCCCTTCCCACCAAGATTACTCCTCTCACTACAACGCTAATTATCACAACAATCCTGCTATTATCAGAATCCTGGTAATTTTTATCACAGTTAGGAGTCTTCTATAATACTATCATCGCTAAATAATAGCGTGTACATATATATTATTGCATTTTTAAGCGATGTTGTGGTCACAAGCTGAACAGCAGTGCTGTGAGCTCATGCTGCATGCGCCAGCCTTGGTGGCTCACTCAGTACTGAGGCCCTCACACCTGGGAACATTGCCGACGATTTAAAAAAAAATGGCATCTCTTTACAAGAGCCCTGATGAAGGTGAGGTGAACCCCGTGTATCCGCAGGCCGTTTAACCCTCAAACCGCGCATATCATATATAAATGATATCAGTGACAAAACCAAAACCGCGCACATCATTTATAAATGATTTCGTGTCTAGCGGTATAATTTAAACGCCCCGCCTGGGATAGGGGCAGCTATAGTACAGCCACGACTGATAGTTGCCAGATGCCACCTAGAAAAAAAATCCAGCCCAACATTCTTGGGTGTGAGAGCGTCAGTATTCAGCCAGCCACCAAGGCTGGCGCACGCAGCACGAGCTCACAGCACAGCTGTTCAGCTTGTGACCACAGCATCGCCTACAAATGCCAAAATATAAGTGATACTGCTATTATTTAGCAGTGATAGTATTACTGAAGACCCCTGACTTTGATAAAACTGACCAGGATTCTGATAACAGCGTGATTGTGGTGATATTTATCGCTGTGCTCGATGGAGGGAGGAGTACGGCTGTAGAGGGAGGGTTGTGGGCGTCGTCTTCTGACTGTGTGTGGCCACCATTTATTGACTGCACTCACCATACCAGCTTAGTGGTTCGCTATGGTGAACACAAATGTAGATACTTATATATAACGTGTGTATAGTGTGAGATAACAGCGAGAGGAGTAGGTTGGGAGCCGCCATTTTGGTGAGAGGAGCGTCGTCTGCAGGAATTATCGTGTTGTTTACCTGTGACCACAAAGGGTCTTTGGGCACCATACCAGCTTATTTGTACAAGTATGGTGAATAAAACAGGTAGATACTTATATATAATGTGTGTATATAGCATAATAACACCACAACCAATATTGTTGGAGGAGAAATATTAGTGCGTTTGTCCTTGAGGGCGGCCGCCGATCAGCTGACTGTGTGAGTAGCTACGTCTTTGTGGCTTTACTCACCATACAAGCTTAGATGTACAGTTATGGTGAACAAAACATGTAAATGCGTATATATAACGTCTGTGTATAGTGAATAAATGCAAAAACAGTATTGTGGGAGGTAAATGAGGGTGAGTGAGGTGGTGTTGAGGGAGGGCGTGGCAGTGAATGGCGCGCTGGTGTTTGGCGGCCACTCCTCGTTGCTTTTTGACTCACAAGACCAACTTAGTAGTTCGTTATGGTGAACAAAACATGCAGATACTTATATATAACCTGTGTATATAGTGTAACAACAGCAAAACTATTTGTTTATTGTTTTATGAACATAATAATAGAATCACTTATATGCACACCATAATTTTGAGTACAGCGATGGTTCACACATTTTATAATATAAATATACCACAATTCACTGTATGGAATAATATTACTGCAAAAAAACTAAGAAAAAATCAATCAGAGACATTGAAATAATTAGGTAATAATATATTTGTGGCAACTGCCGTCTGACAGCTCGGGCGGAGCAGACCTCGTCTGGCGAAGGCTCTGCCAACGCCCCTTTTTTGCCACACTTCCCTACCCTATTGCGGCTAAAATATGCCACCTACGATTTTTTGTTATTTTTTCCGTGATCAGGGAACAAAAATAAACACTTCTATAAGACAAAAGAATTTTTTGGATTTTTTTTTTTTGTTGCGCCTGTGGGTGTGAATTCCATTTGGGCCCCTAGCGGTTTGAGGGTTAAATCTTGCATAGTACTCCAACACGTCATATGACGTGATGCGCACTTTTGGGTAAGTTACTCAACACGTCATATGACGTGTTGCGCAGTTTACCCTTAAATGGCGCATGGCTATATACGATTTGACACCCACAGGCGCATACAAAAAAAAATATATATATATTTTTTCTTCCTAACCTGTTAATTTGTGTTCACTGATCATGGGAAAAAATAATAAAAAAATCCTAAGTGCCCGCTGTAGGGCGGGGAAGTCTGGCAAAAAACAGGCACTGACTCAGCGTGCGTCCCAGGCGGTCTGTTGTTCACCAGCTGTCAGGCCGGAGTAGCCACAAAGAGATAATTACCTAATTATTTCAATGTCTCTGATTGATTTTTTGTAGTTTTTTTGCTGTAATATTATTCAATAGTGTGTAGTGTGATATATTTATATAATAAAATGAGTGAATCATTGCTGTACTCAAAAATATGGTGTGCATATTGTTGATTCAATCATGTTCATCAAACAGTGAACAAATAATTTGTCGGTTATTACACTATATACACAGGTTATATATAAGTATCTGCATGTTTTGTTCACCATAACGAACCACTAAGTTGCTATTATGAGTCAAAAAGTAACGAGGAGTGACCACCGTGTACCAGCCAGCCATTCACGCCCTCCCTCAAGTCACCTGACTGACCCACATTCTCCTCCCACAATACTGTTTTTGCTTTTATTCACTATATACAGACGCTATATATAAGTATCAACATTCGTGTTCACCATAACGAACCACTAAGTTGGTATGTTG
This sequence comes from Procambarus virginalis, assembly GCA_020271785.1. Classification (NCBI taxonomy): domain Eukaryota; kingdom Metazoa; phylum Arthropoda; class Malacostraca; order Decapoda; family Cambaridae; genus Procambarus; species Procambarus virginalis. The sequence continues at coordinate 3,637 of WNGS01046545.1, read as the reverse complement.
AGTGGCAGTGGCAATGGCAGCCCCCACTGACTGCCACTCCCTCCCTCCCTCACCTCACCTGACTTGCCACCATTCTCCACCCACCATACTTTTTTTTTTTTTTTTTTTTTGAGATATATACAAGAGTTGTTACATTCTTGTACAGCCACTAGTACGCATAGCGTTTCGGGCAGGTCCCTGGAATACGATCCCCGCCGCGAAGAATTGTTTTTTCATCCAAGTACACATTTTACTGTTGCGTTAAACAGAGGCTACAATTAAGGAATTGCGCCCAGTAAATCCTCCCCGGCCAGGATACGAACCCATGACATAGCGCTCGCGGAACGCCAGGCGAGTTTTGTTTTTGCTGTTTTTGCTTTTATATGCAGACATTATATATAAGTATATACATGCTTTGTTCACCATAATTGTACATCTAAGCTTGTATGGTGAGTAAAGGCACAAAGACGTAGGACCTCACACAGTCAGCTGATGGCTTCCGCCCTCAAGGCCAGACGCACTAATATTTCTCCTCCAACAATACTGTTTGTGGTGTTATTACGCTATATACACACATTATATATAAATATCTACCTGTTTTATTCACCATACTTGTACAAGTAAACTGGTATGGTGCCCAAAGACCATCGTGGTCACTGGTAAACAACATGATAAATCGTGCAGACGATGCCACCGCCCTCACCAAAATGGCGGCTCCCAACCTACTCCTCTTGCTGTTTATACCCCCTATACACACGATATATATATGTATCTACATTTGTGTTCACCATAGCGAACCACTAAGCTGGTATTGTGAGTGCAGTCAATAAAAGGTGGCCACACAGTCAGAAGACAACGCCACCACCCTCCCTCTCACAGCATTACTTCTCCCTCCATGGAGCACAGCACTAAATATCACCACAATCCTGCTATTATCAGAACCCTGGTCAGTTTTATCACAGTCAGGGGTCTTCTGTAATAATATCATCGCTACATAATAGCATGAACAAGTATATTATAGCATTTTTAGGCGATGCTGTGGTCACAAGCTGAACAGCAGTGCTGTGAGCTCATGCTGCGTGCGTCAGGCTTGGTAGCTCACTCAATACTGAGGCCCCTAACACCCGGGAGTTTGGCCCACGATTTTTTTTAAAAATGGTGTCTGTTTACAAGAGCCCTGATGAAGGTGTGGTGAACCCCGTGTATCCGCGGGCCGTTTAAATCTTGCGTAGTACTCCAAAGCATCACATGATGCGATGCGCAATTTACTGCAAGTCGGTCAAAGCATCAGATGATGCGATGCGCAATTGAAGCGTTAATGGATAAGGAGTTCTTATGCCTACCGAGAACCACGAGCCAGAACCTGGTTTCCTTAGAGGGGCGAAGGGAGCTATGGCCTATGAAAACCCCTCAGAGAGAATAATTATGAAAGCCATCAACCGGGGTTAGGCACCTCAAACAGATCCTAACTGGTAGAAAATTGCAACCCGAGACTGAACAGAGCTTAACACTTTCAAGCTCCTGGCAAATGATAAAAAAACTTTCCCCTTGTGCGCGCGGCAACACCAAAAAGTGTATACTCTTTTCACTGTCCTGACATTAATTTTCGATGTACATATTTCATTTTTGTAGCAATGTGTTCGCAATAGAATTTTCTAGAACGTACGTATAAAATGACACCAAAGCATGAGCTAGACCAGCACCAAATAAAGAACTACGTAGAACACTAGCCGTGAGCGCCAAACAGTGACAAAATGTTTTTACTCTTTTCAGGGTTGTCAACTCCACACTTGTCCTACAGCTTTAAATTTGGTATCACTGAGCTCGCAATAAAATTCCCTACGCAGACATATAAATGTAGAATCATGGTCGCGGCCCACCCGCAAGACTGTGGGAAATGGCCGAAGTGTTACCCGTTACCGCACACCCGACGACACATCTGCGAAACCATACTTTGAAAGTATACTGTACAGTACTCTTTTCACTGTCCTGACATTAATTTTCGATGTATGTATTTCATTTCTGTAGCAATGTGTTCGCAATAGAATGTTCTAGAAGAACATACGTACAAAAGATCAACAAAGCATAAGTTAGACCGGCACCAAATAAAAAACTACGTTGATCCATAGCCATGCGCCCCAAACACCGACAAAATGTTTCTACTAATTTCATGTTTGTCAAGTTTAGACTTGTTGTACACCGTTTTTATTTGTAGGACAGTGATCGTAATAAAATTCCCTACATAGACATATGCATATAAAATCAAAATACTGGACAAGCTCTACCTGAAGCAATGCCCAAAGTCACCCTACTGCAACCCGTTAGCGACACCCATAGCCACTGAAGATAGAAGAAAAAGAGGCGATATGATCACTACGTTCAAAATAGTAACAGGAATCGCTAAAATTGATAGGCAAGAATTCCTGAGACCCGGAACTTCAAGAACAAGAGGTCATAGATTTAAACTAACAAAACAAAGCTGCCAGAGAAATATACGAAAATTCACTTTTGTAAACAGAGTGGTAGACGGTTGGAACAAGTTAAGTGAGAAGGAGGTGGAGGCCAAAACCGTCAGTAATTTCAAAGCATTATATGACAAAGAGTGCTGGGGAGACGGGACACCACGAGCGTAGCACTCATCCTGCAACTACACTTAGGTAATTACGTGCACGTGAGGTGGAAGCACGTGAACATGAGGCTCTTAGTGCCTCATGTTGTTCCATACAGTGGCACTTTGGTGGGCGAGACGCTGCTGACGCGACAAATTCTCATCCAGTAACACCGCTGGTACTGGCACCAGTCTCGGTAACACTATGTTCTGATTTCACTTCACTAAAACCAGAAAAAGAGTCACCATCCTCTGACTCGTCACCAAAAATATCCTCAGACTCTAAATAAGCACAGGCACTGTGTGGTCGAGGGTGAATTGGAGTAGACACTGGGCGAGGTGGCATGGTGAGCGTATAGGCCTCACCATGGGAAGCGGCTGTATCTCATTTTCTCTGTCGGTGCTACTATCATCGGTCAATTGTGTGTAGTCTTTATCAATGTCAGAGTCATCAAAATCACTTTCCTATTTGCTCTTGGGTGAGTGATTGCGTGGTGCGCGCCCGGGAAGCATTCGGCTGTGCGCTCAACATGGTGGCTGCTGGGTAACTGATGCCTCCCACGTGATGGTAGCGTGAGCTGGATTTTTTTTACAAAATGGCGGGTGTTTACTATAGCCCCTGGGCAGTATATAGAGGCCCCCTCTACCCCGCAGGCCTTTCAAATCTTGCGCGGTACTCCAATACATCATATGATGTGGAGCGCAAGTTACTGCAAGTCACTCAACCCATTATATGATGTATTGCGCACTTAAAGGGTTAAAATGGTGTCTGTTTACAAGTGCCCTGAGGAAGCTGATGTGAACCCCATTAGTCGCGGGAGTTTTGAATCATATGCTAAAAATATAAGATTCCGGAGGCACGTTGCGCACCCCCCCCTCCCCCCGTCGAGCGCCTGCAGGCTTGTTGCGCAGTTCAGTGGTTAAACTTGCTCGATCGCCTTAGTACAAATGACTGCTAACAGGTGGTGTCCCATACCCCCTGCCTACCATCCAGTCCCAGGTCAATCTGGAGTTTGTGGTTTATTGTTCTAAGAATAGAATATACATGTC
>WNGS01046544.1:0-19380 GCA_020271785.1 Procambarus virginalis | reverse complement strand
GAGAGAGAGGAGAGAGAGAGACAAGAATGTGCAGATCATGATGGATTTTTCACCCAGAAGTGCAGGAAGCGCAGACAGGTTATATCCCGTCCAAAGGAGAAAAATGAAACAACAGAAAAACCATGGTTCAAAGGGATGAATGGTAGCGAAGCAACTGAGTAAAAGAACAGGAGAATTCAGAAATAACAGAACACCAGAGCTGCAGGGAGAGATACCAGAGGGCCAGAAATAGTACTCAGAGTGAGGAGAGAAGCAGAGAGAAGTTTGAAAAGCATTGCGAGTAAAGCTAAGACCCCAACCAAGCTGCTCCACAGCCACATCAGGAGGAAAACAGACAGTGAAAGAACACGTGATGAATTGCGAAAGCGGGAACAGATACAGAGAATGACAAGGTGTGTTGAAGAACTCAACAAGGTATTCCAGGATGTCTTCACAATAGAACAAGGGAAGCCCCTGCAAAATAGAGGTGGAAACCAAGCACCTTGAGGAATTTGACCTCACCAGTGGTAAGTCAAAAGGTGCTCTGGACTGGATGTGACAAAGGCTGTTGGCCCTGACAGAATCTCACCATGGATACTAAAGAAGTTGCAGAGGCACTATGTTGCCACTCTCTATGGTGTATAACAGGTCACTGGAAACAGGAGGACTTACCAGAAAGTTGGAAGACGGCTACTGGTCCCAATATACAAAAAGGGGACATGACAAGAGGCACTGAACTACAGGCCATTCCTTAACTTGTATACCATGCAAGGTAATGGAGAAGATCGTGAGAGAAAAGGCTCGTAGGCATCTAGAGGGAAATAACTTTGTAACGCACCACCAACATGGGTTCAGGGATGGTAAATCGTGGCCTACCAGGTTTAATAGAATTCTGATGCCAAGCAACAAAATTAGCAGGAAAGGAGAAGGGTGGGCGAGACTGCATTTTCTCTGGATTGTCGAAAAGCCTTTGACACAGTCCGCATCAAGAGGCGTTAGACATAAGTGGAGAACAGGCAGGGCAGTAAAGGTAAGGTAGCTCCAGGTGGGATAAGGGCGTACCTAAGCAATAGGAAGCAGCGAGTTAACGGTGGAGGGGTGAGGACATCCGATGGCGAGAGTCACCAACGGAAAGTCCCACAGGGCTCAGTACTCGGCCCTATCCTGTTTCTATATATGTGAATCGTATCTCCCGGAGGGTGATGAGTTCATTCCTCTCAATGGTTGCCTGATGATGCAAAAATTATGAGAAGAATGAAGACGGATGAAGATAGACAGAGGACTACAGGATGACCTGGATAAATTGAAGGAATGGTCTAGAAAAATGGCTGCTAATGTTCAACTCGGGAAAGTGTAAAGTGTTGATGAAATTAGGAGAAGGGGAGTCAGGAGGCCTAGTTACACATGTATCATTTGGGAGGAAATTCTGCAAGAGTAATTAAGAGGAGAAAGATCCTGGGGGTTGATATCAACCGAGACCTCCACAGAAGCCCATATCAAAAGAGATACCATCAGCAGCATATGCTCAGGATGGCCAACATAAGAACTGCATTTAGAATTTGTGAATGGAATCTTCAGACCTGTATACCACTCTATGTATAGCCAATCCTGGAGTATGCAGCCCAGCATGGAGTCCATAATCTAGTACAAGCATAAGACCAAAGCTTGGAAGAGTTCAGCGTATGCCACCAGGACTTGTCCCGGACTGAGAGGATGAGCTACGAGGAAGAGACTACGGAGCTTAACCTCACATCTGCAGAAGACAGAAGAGTAAGGGGAGATATGATCACCACGTACAAGATTCTCAGAGGATATGACAGGGGTAGACAAAGACACTCATTCTACCACTGGGGCACACATAGGGGACGACAGGTGGAAATTGAGTACCCAGATGAGCCTACAGAAGACGTATTAGAAAGAATTTTTTTAGTGTCAGAGTAGGTTAGTTGCAAATGGAATGCATTCGGCCGTGATGTGGGTGGAGGCCTGACTCCATACACAGTTTCAAGTGTAGAATATATTCCCGAGCCCAGGAGGCTCATGAATCCTGTACACCTGTTTGATTGACGTTGAGAGGCGGGACAAAAGAAGAGCCAAAGCTCAACCCCGCAAGCACAATTAGGCTGAGTACAATTAGGTGAGTACACACACACACACACCACTGTGTGTTGTGACAAGGATGGATGATAGTTAGTGGTGTCCCAGACAACATAAAGGTATAGTGCTTTGGAAAAATAGTGTGAGATCAACAGGAATGTGCCAAGGGAAGTTAAAAAATTGGATGAGAAAAAGTGACCCTATTGTTTACAGTGCAGAGAACAGCATTCAAGGTGGCCCCTTGTGTGTGTGTGGTGTGTGTGTGTGTGTGTGTGTGTGTGTGTGTGTGGTGTGTGGGTGTGTGTGTGTGTGGTGTGGTGTGTGTTGTAATTACCTAAGTGTAATTACCTAAGTGTAGTTACAGGATGAGAGCTACGCTCGTGGTGTCCCGTCTTCCCAGCACTCTTTGTCATATAACGCTTTGAAACTACTGACGGTTTTGGCCTCCACCACCTTCTCACTTAACTTGTTCCAACCGTCTACCACTCTATTTGCGAAGGTGAATTTTCTTACGTTTCTTCGGCATCTGTGTTTAGCTAGTTTAAATCTATGACCTCTTGTTCTTGAAGTTCCAGGTCTCAGGAAATCTTCCCTGTCGATTTTATCAATTCCTGTTACTATTTTGTACGTAGTGATCATATCGCCTCTTTTTCTTCTATCTTCTAGTTTTTGCATATTTAATGCCTCTAACCTCTCCTCATAGCTCTTGTCCTTCATTTCTGGGAGCCACTTAGTGGCATGTCGTTGCACCTTTTCCAGTTTGTTGATGTGCTTCTTAAGATAAGGGCACCATACAACCGCTGCATATTCCAGCTTTGGTCTAATAAAAGTCGTGAACAATTTCTTTAGTATTTCTCCATCCATGTATTTAAAAGCAATTCTTAGGTTAGAAAGTGTAGCATAGGCTCCTCGCACAATGTTCTTGATGTGGTCCTCAGGTGACAGTTTTCTATCTAAAACCACCCCTAGATCCCTTTCTTTATCAGAATTCTTTAAAGATTTCTCACATAATTTATAGGTTGTGTGGGGTCTATGTTCACCAATTCCACATTCCATAACATGGCATTTATTCACATTAAATTCCATTTGCCAAGTGTTGCTCCAAATACTTATTTTGTCCAGGTCTTCTTGAAGGGCATGACAATCATCTAGGTTTCTTATCTTCCCTATTAACTTAGCATCATCAGCAAACATGTTCATGTAATTCTGTAATCCCTCTGGTAGATCGTTTATGTAGACAATGAACATTACCGGTGCAAGAACTGAACCCTGTGGTACTCCACTCGTGACATTCCTCCAATCCGATACCTTGCCTCTGATTACGGCCCTCATTTTTCTGTCAGTTAGGAAATTTTTCATCCATGTTAGTAGCTTACCCGTCACCCCTCCAATATGTTCCAGTTTCCAGAACAACCTCTTATGGGGAACTCTGTCGAAAGCCTTTTTTAGGTCCAGATAGATGCAGTCAACCCAACCATCTCTTTCCTGTAAAATCTCTGTTGCTCGATCATAAAAACTGAGTAAGTTCGTTACACAGGATCTTCCAGATCGAAAACCATACTGTCGGTCTGATATTATATCATTTCTCTCCAGGTGTTCTACCCATTTAGTTTTAATTATTTTTCCAATATTTTGACTATTACACTTGTCAATGATACAGGTCTATAATTAAGGGGGTCTTCCCTGCTTCCACTTTTGTAGATTGGAACTATGTTAGCCTTTTTCCACACATCAGCTACAACTCCTGTAAACAGGGATGCCTGAAAAATCAGCTGAAGTGGAATGCTGAGCTCAGGTGCACACTCTCTCAGAACCCATGGTGAAACTCCATCTGGACCAACTGCCTTGTTCTTACTTAGCTCCTTGAGCATTTTTTTCACTTCGTCTCTAGTCACCTCTATGTGTGTGTGTGTGTGTATATCACGAAAATAAACACGTGATTAAAAATGTGACAGTGTCAGACCACGGAGGAAAATTGAAACAGGAATTTCCTTAAGTACTTTCGTATATTAATACATCTTCAGAAGGAGTCCTTCTGAAGATGTATTAATATACGAAAGTACTTAAGGAAATTTTTGTTTCAATTTTCCTTCGTTGTCTGACACTGTCATATATGTATATATGTCGTACCTAGTAGCCAGAACACACTTCTCGGCCTATTATGCAAGGCCCGATTTGCCTAATAAGCCAAGTTTTAATGAATTAATTGTTTTTCGACTACCTAACCTAACCTAACCTAACTTTTTCGGCTACCTCACCTAACCTAACCTATAAAGATAGGTTAGGTTAGGTAGGGTTGGTTAGGTTCGGTCATATATCTACGTTAATTTTAACTCGAATAAAAAAAAATTGACGTCATTGTTATGATCCCAGCCTGCAGGAGAAACGAATCTCCCCCTTGAGAGTTATTCAGCAAGCCTGACCTAACTGGAAGGTCCAGGAATCATAGAGGCGTTAATACATAGGTAAGATAGTGGTCGATTTAAATAAAAATTTGAGATTATGGGCAATGAACAAGGAAACAGATAAATGACTGGTTAGGAGATGTGAACAAGTTGTTGGAGGTGTGAGGCTCGCTTTGCGAGAGCCTTGACCTCACTTGAGGCCAGACATCGCAGGGGAAAAGCTGCGCTTCGTCGAGCTCCCGCCAGAAGGGAACCCCTAGTGATATATCTCCAAAGAGAAGAGAAGTGTGCAGACGTGCCAGCTGTGGAGTCGAGCTGAAGACGTTGCGGTCTCAAGTCCTGGACGGCGGGGAGAGTATTAAGCCGCCCAGAGACAGTTTTGTGGGCTGTGGGAAGAGCCCTGATCAGACGTTGTCAGAGGGAGAAGCGCCCTCGACCAGATAGTCTATGGTAAGCCCGATTTAAGCCAGTTCATAGTGTTTGCTTGTAGTTGGTCGTGTGCCCAGCGACAGTAGCAATGTTTATTTACAAGTTAGAAATGTTTTGGTAAGGCAGAGAGCCTAAAATAAGAGAGTGAAGTGGGAGGAGCGCGGAGCGACGTCCGTCTCCTCTGGGCGCTGGCAGGTGACTGAGGTCCTGGCGCCGGAGGACCTCCCAGAGTGAGTGAGGCCCGTCAGGCGAGGTGGAGCATGGACCCGCCCCAAAACAGGGGAGTCTACTCTCACTATCTGTAGAAGACAGATAGAGGTTGGAGGCAAAGATATTGTGTGATTAATTTTGTTTATGTGTTAAAGGGAAAACATTTTATTGGAGTGCAAATGGGTTGCAGGTTTGTCCTTTGGGGAAGAATTTGCTGAGGACTTCGAAGCCAGCACAGAGGGAGTAGTTGATGAGACTCCAAGGCAGTGGAGGAGAGGACCTCGATCTGTGAGGAGAAGCAGTGAGGAGGAGTGTCACGTGCTTCTGCAGAGGTGGTGAAGCACCACAGTCATTCGAGGAAACTTTATGGTGCAGCAGCCAGGAGAGCTGTGGATGACCCTAGTGGGGAGTAGAGAAGCACCATAATTGTTCAAGGAAACTTCATGGTAGCAGCCTGGAGGAGCTGCAGAGGATCCTGGTGGTTAAGCCCGGAAGAACCTGAAGTTGTCAGGGTAGTGAGCTAGTTCTAAATGATCACTTGTATGGAGGTGAGAGTGTTTGTCATTAGCGTGAACGACGCAATGAGAGGTGAGTGATCGTTTGCCATTTATGTGCCACGAAGTGTATATTGAAGTTTAGAGCTACAGACGTAGGCAGGAGTACCTACAGATATATATATATGTATTCTAAGACTGATAGAATGATCGATTGATTCGTTGAGTGGCACGGATTATTTATACTGATACATATAAGTATGTTATTGCATTCATATGCTGATTTACCTTGTACATGTTTATAGGTATATATATATGAGTACATTCTCTTGCTGGTAGTGTAACATTATATTGTAAGACTTAATCTACTGTAGGAGGTTGTTAATATTAGGTAATACCAAGAGATAGAATACCACTTAACAAGCTGAGGATAGAGTTCTGATGGTGTTGGAGTGCAACCTGATTATAATAGTATAGTGTATAGGATTCATTATTATTATATGTATGCGTGTATTGTATATGTACTTCGTCCAGTAAATGTATCCAAATTTGCTGGTGTTTGCACTTGTCCCAGTAAGGCTTCCCAGGAAATAGTAAAGAAGGAGAGAGAGAGAGCAAGAAACAGGAACCACTGCTGTGGACAGGGTAAGACGGAAGTCTAGTAAGACAAAGGGGATTGAGGAGGTCATATCCCATAAGGAGAGAGTGGGGAGTCACAGCGGCTCGAGTGGGTGTGTGCACGTGACAACGAGGCTGCGTGTTGGAGCCGCATCCCCTAAACGTGTGACGTTGAGCCCCTCTCCAAGTGCCAGAAGTGCCTAGTGTGATCTCCTAGTGAAATAGAAGCATTTGTCGAGTTGTGGGTTGGGTGGTCCGTCAGCGGTAACACCACCCAAACCACCACCGCAACATCATACATAATGAAATGGGTAGCTTTATCATTTCATAAGAAAAAAATTTGAGAAAATATATTAATTCTGGAAAACTTGGCTTATTAGGCAAATCGGGCCTTGCATAGTAGGAAAAGTACGACGTTCTGGCAACTAGGTACAATATATATATATATATATATATATATATATATATATATATATATATATATATATATATATATATATATATATATATATATATTGTTACGGTGCCCTCTCCTATCTCTTTCGTTGCCAGCTTTAAGAGTCATATCAACGCTCTCTACAGGGAGAAACTTACATTAAAGTTGAAAGTAAAGGGAAATTGGTGCCCCGATAGAAATGAAAGAGTATCCCCTACTGCAGATATGACGTTTTGGAATGGATGCTAGCCGTGTGCGGATTGGGTGACTCGGGTCACGGGCGACCAATTAGGGCCCGCCGTGACGTCACCGAGTGCCCGGGCGGCGCCAACGTCAGAGTTGAACTGACAGTGGGAGCGTTAGGACGCATCTCGGTCAACTCTCAAGAATTGGAGGCTTTACAGGCCTTTCTCAGTGGATTAGAGCTAGCCATCGCAGCCCACCTTATACATTGGAGGCCCCGCGCTTCTGGGAAGCAAAAAGGAACCAAGTTGAGTGAGCAGAGAAGTGCCAAACTTGGAGAATTGTCGGCGGCGACGCGTGATGTTGAGGGCCTGAAAGGTGTGGCGGGCAGGCATAGCTGTGACTGGGTCACATCCACTGAGGGTGTTGGAGAGACGACACCGTTCCTAGGACGAGAAGCAGTACCTTGTGGAAGGAACGTGTGTGCGAATATGGCGATTAGCTCAGCGCCCATTGATGGACCAGGACTGGGATAGCTGAACCCCAGGGATTGGAACGGTGAAGACGCGAAGGCTTCACGACACCTGAGGACCTGTGGGAACGTTCCTGGATCGCCAAGGATCGACTCAGGAAGCGTGGGAACCTCACACCATCGAGGGACAGGCGTCGTGAGCCAGGATTGTTAAGGTAGATCATTTTCCCTCCCATTACCCCTTTGTGAGAGTAGGCTAGATAGGCCATTATATTCACTTATATATGTGGAAATAGGATATTAATGCTTTAGTAGCAGAATAGGCTGCAGGGCAGCTTATGTCCAGGACTGTCAGAGAGGACAGTGTGTGGTGGATGGCAGGACAGTGAAGAGGAGCCGACATGGTGAAGAGGCCCTTCTGTGAGAGTGTGACTCCTGTCTTTCTGCCCAGTTGAAGGAGCCTGGAGAACATGGGAGAAGAGTTGCTGACAATCTCCAGAGTTATTATTGTTATTTTCATTTCCTTGTATCACTTGTAATCATAATGTGTGATCATGTAATTCGTGTCAGTAAATTCACACATTTTACTATTGTGTTTAAGTGTGCCTCCATTGCAAAATTTCTCTATTGAGCATACACGAATGTTATCACAGTACCACTTAGTTCTTATTGCCTGGAGAGTGGTGAAACAGCACAGACGTATATGAAAGGTACCCTTAGCAATCCGATCAGTATTGGTGCCTGAAAGGTGGCAACTAGTAACGTGGTGGCTAGAGAGAGGTAAAGCCACACGGACCTTCAAGGGAGTGTACCTTGGGCTGACAGTCCGATAGTAGATCTTGGGAGCGGCAACACTCTGGCAACAAACAAACGATATACTGAACTGAACTATATACCCACTGAACTGCATTGCTGGGGTGCAGATATAATAACCCAGCTGGCGACCTTGTTGAGAAGAGGATATAGAAGACAGGCGGGAAGGGAGTTCCTGCAACCTCTTTGTCCGGCAGGCAAGACTCAGGGAGGTCATTGTTATAAGGTAAGCCCGAGTCTTCCTTCACTCCTCCACGGGTCTAGGCCGGAATTGCTGATAGCAGTTTTCCCGTGGTTGACTGAAGGGCTTCCAGGGTGAGTCAGTGGCACCCCTTCAGTGGTGGAAGCAAAGACCTGCGGAGGTGGGCATCGCTGGTCCTCTCCTGTGGGACCAAGGAGACTCTGGTGAATCCCGGGAGTCGGAGGGGCTGAGCATTCGGCCTTTCGAGCCCCTAGCAGCCGAGTGCTAGCAGAGCCCCGGCCCACCCCCCGTGACAATATATATACATATATATATTTATATATATATATGTCGTACCTAATAGCCAGAATGCTCTTCTCGGCCTACTATGCAAGGCTCGGTTTGCCTAATAGGCCGAGTGATTTTCTTTATTTTCAATCAAATGTTTCCAGTTGGTTAATTTTAAATATTTTTATTATATTATATTATATATAGAACATAAATTATTGATTTAGTTATGTTGGTTTAGGTTAGGGTAAGACAGGTTAGGTTAGGTTAGGTTAGGTTAGGTAGGTTAGGTTCGGTGATATACAGTATCTCCATTATTTGTAACTCAAATTTTACAAAATTAACTCATATATAATGAAATGAATAGCTTAATCATTTCGTAAGAAAAAATTAGAAAATTATTGAAATTCAGGAAAACTTAGCCTATTAGGCAAATCGGGCCTTGCATAGTAGGCTAAGAAGTGCATTCTGGCTACTAGGTACAACAACATATATATATATATATATATATATATATATATATATATATATATATATATATATATATATATATATATATATATATATATAACTGAAAACTCACACCCCAGAAGTGACTTGAACCCATACTGCCAGGAGCAACGCAACTGGTATGTACAGGGACGCCTTAATCCGCTTGACCATCACGACCGGACATAAGGAAGTGATAGCCGAAGCTATTTGAACCACTTCCCCACCGGCACTCGGATGGTAATCTTGGGCATAGCATTTTATCAAATCACCTCATTTTTTGGGGCAACACGTGAGGAACACAAATGCAAACAAGCCTGAATGGTCCCCAGGACTAGATACAACTGAAAACTCACACCCCAGAAGTGACTCGAACCCATACTGCCAGGAGCAACGCAACTGGTATGTACAGGGACGCCTTAATCCGCTTGACCATCACGACCGGACATAAGGAAGTGATAGCCGAAGCTATTTGAACCACTTCCCCGCCGGCACTCGGATGGTAATCTTGGGCATAGCATTTTATCAAATCACCTCATTTTTTGGGGCAACACGTGAGGAACACAAATGCAAACAAGCCTGAATGGTCCCCAGGACTAGATTCAACTGAAAACTCACACCCCAGAAGTGACTCGAACCCATACTGCCAGGAGCAACGCAACTGGTATGTACAGGGACGCCTTAATCCGCTTGACCATCACGACCGGACATAAGGAAGTGATAGCCGAAGCTATTTGAACCACTTCCCCGCCGGCACTCGGATGGTAATCTTGGGCATAGCATTTTATCAAATCACCTCATTTTTTGGGGCAACACGTGAGGAACACAAATGCAAACACGCCTGAATGGTCCCCAGGACTAGATACAACTGAAAACTCACACCCCAGAAGTGACTCGAACCCATACTGCCAGGAGCAACGCAACTGGTATGTACAGGGACGCCTTAATCCGCTTGACCATCACGACCGGACATAAGGAAGTGATAGCCGAAGCTATTTGAACCACTTCCCCGCCGGCACTCGGATGGTAATCTTGGGCATAGCATTTTATCAAATCACCTCATTTTTGGGGGCAACACGTGAGGAACACAAATGCAAACACGCCTGAATGGTCCCCAGGACTAGATACAACTGAAAACTCACACCCCAGAAGTGACTCGAACCCATACTGCCAGGAGCAACGCAACTGGTATGTACAGGGACGCCTTAATCCGCTTGACCATCACGACCGGACAAAAGGAAGTGATAGCCGAAGCTATTTGAACCACTTCCCCGCCGGCACTCGGATGGTAATCTGGGCATAGCATTTTATCAAATCACCTCATTTTTTGGAGCAACACGTGAGGAACACAAATGCAAACAAGCCTGAATGGTCCCCAGGACTAGATACAACTGAAAACTCACACCCCAGAAGTGACTCGAACCCATACTGCCAGGAGCAACGCAACTGGTATGTACAGGGACGCCTTAATCCGCTTGACCATCACGACCGGACAAAGGAAGTGATAGCCGAAGCTATTTGAACCACTTCCCCGCCGGCACTCGGATGGTAATCTTGGGCATAGCATTTTATCAAATCACCTCATTTTTTTTGGAGCAACACGTGAGGAACACAAATGCAAACAAGCCTGAATGGTCCCCAGGACTAGATACAACTGAAAACTCACACCCCAGAAGTGACTCGAACCCATACTGCCAGGAGCAACGCAACTGGTATGTACAGGGACGCCTTAATCCGCTTGACCATCACGACCGGACAAAAGGAAGTGATAGCCGAAGCTATTTGAACCACTTCCCCGCCGGCACTCGGATGGTAATCTTGGGCATAGCATTTTATCAAATCACCTCATTTTTTGGAGCAACACGTGAGGAACACAAATGCAAACAAGCCTGAATGGTCCCCAGGACTAGATACAACTGAAAACTCACACCCCAGAAGTGACTCGAACCCATACTGCCAGGAGCAACGCAACTGGTATGTACAGGGACGCCTTAATCCGCTTGACCATCACGACCGGACAAAAGGAAGTGATAGCCGAAGCTATTTGAACCACTTCCCCGCCGGCACTCGGATGGTAATCTTGGGCATAGCATTTTATCAAATCACCTCATTTTTTGGAGCAACACGTTCATTCAGGCTTGTTTGCATTTTTGGAGCAACACGTTCATTTGGACCATTCAGGCTTGTTTGCATTTGTGTTCCTCACGTGTTGCTCCAAAAAATGAGGTGATTTGATAAAATGCTATGCCCAAGATTACCATCCGAGTGCCGGCGGGGAAGTGGTTCAAATAGCTTCGGCTATCACTTCCTTTTGTCCGGTCGTGATGGTCAAGCGGATTAAGGCGTCCCTGTACATACCAGTTGCGTTGCTCCTGGCAGTATGGGTTCGAGTCACTTCTGGGGTGTGAGTTTTCAGTTGTATCTAGTCCTGGGGACCATTCAGGCTTGTTTGCATTTGTGTTCCTCACGTGTTGCTCCAAAAAATGAGGTGATTTGATAAAATGCTATGCCCATGATTACCATCCGAGTGCCGGCGGGGAAGTGGTTCAAATAGCTTCGGCTATCACTTCCTTTTGTCCGGTCGTGATGGTCAAGCGGATTAAGGCGTCCCTGTACATACCAGTTGCGTTGCTCCTGGCAGTATGGGTTCGAGTCACTTCTGGGGTGTGAGTTTTCAGTTGTATCTAGTCCTGGGGACCATTCAGGCTTGTTTGCATTTGTGTTCCTCACGTGTTGCTCCAAAAAATGAGGTGATTTGATAAAATGCTATGCCCAAGATTACCATCCGAGTGCCGGCGGGGAAGTGGTTCAAATAGCTTCGGCTATCACTTCCTTTTGTCCGGTCGTGATGGTCAAGCGGATTAAGGCGTCCTGTACATACCAGTTGCGTTGCTCCTGGCAGTATGGGTTCGAGTCACTTCTGGGGTGTGAGTTTTCAGTTGTATCTAGTCCTGGGGACCATTCAGGCTTGTTTGCATTTGTGTTCCTCACGTGTTGCTCCAAAAAATGAGGTGATTTGATAAAATGCTATGCCCAAGATTACCATCCGAGTGCCGGCGGGGAATTGGTTCAAATAGCTTCGGCTATCACTTCCTTTGTCCGGTCGTGATGGTCAAGCGGATTAAGGCGTCCCTGTACATACCAGTTGCGTTGCTCCTGGCAGTATGGGTTCGAGTCACTTCTGGGGTGTGAGTTTTCAGTTGTATCTAGTCCTGGGGACCATTCAGGCTTGTTTGCATTTGTGTTCCTCACGTGTTGCTCCAAAAAATGAGGTGATTTGATAAAATGCTATGCCCAAGATTACCATCCGAGTGCCGGCGGGGAAGTGGTTCAAATAGCTTCGGCTATCACTTCCTTTTGTCCGGTCGTGATGGTCAAGCGGATTAAGGCGTCCCTGTACATACCAGTTGCGTTGCTCCTGGCAGTATGGGTTCGAGTCACTTCTGGGGTGTGAGTTTTCAGTTGTATCTAGTCCTGGGGACCATTCAGGCTTGTTTGCATTTGTGTTCCTCACGTGTTGCCCCAAAAAATGAGGTGATTTGATAAAATGCTATGCCCAAGATTACCATCCGAGTGCCGGCGGGGAAGTGGTTCAAATAGCTTCGGCTATCACTTCCTTTTGTCCGGTCGTGATGGTCAAGCGGATTAAGGCGTCCCTGTACATACCAGTTGCGTTGCTCCTGGCAGTATGGGTTCGAGTCACTTCTGGGGTGTGAGTTTTCAGTTGTATCTAGTCCTGGGGACCATTCAGGCTTGTTTGCATTTGTGTTCCTCACGTGTTGCTCCAAAAAATGAGGTGATTTGATAAAATGCTATGCCCAAGATTACCATCCGAGTGCCGGCGGGGAAGTGGTTCAAATAGCTTCGGCTATCACTTCCTTTTGTCCGGTCGTGATGGTCAAGCGGATTAAGGCGTCCCTGTACATACCAGTTGCGTTGCTCCTGGCAGTATGGGTTCGAGTCACTTCTGGGGTGTGAGTTTTCAGTTGTATCTAGTCCTGGGGACCATTCAGGCTTGTTTGCATTTGTGTTCCTCACGTGTTGCTCCAAAAAATGAGGTGATTTGATAAAATGCTATGCCCAAGATTACCATCCGAGTGCCGGCGGGGAAGTGGTTCAAATAGCTTCGGCTATCACTTCCTTTGTCCGGTCGTGATGGTCAAGCGGATTAAGGCGTCCCTGTACATACCAGTTGCGTTGCTCCTGGCAGTATGGGTTCGAGTCACTTCTGGGGTGTGAGTTTTCAGATATATATATATATATATATATATATTGATATATATATATATATATATATATATATATATATATATATATATATATATATATTGTGACGATAATCTCTTATCAGAGATTTAGCCTGCCATTTCTGCGAATCACTCCTGTCCTCATCAACATAAAGATACGTTTTGTAGTGGCTAAACGTATTATAAGCTCGCCACACGTACCAGCAACTCCCTCCTTCCCCCCCACTGCTGCACCTGGTCGACGCGCCGAACCCTGCAACGGCCTAACTAGCGACTGCGACCATCCAGCTTCCTCATTGGCCGCCAACCAACACTCCACTCCGGGTCCCCGCCAATCACAAGACCTCACCAGTTATTGTTGGAGTCCCTTACGTTTCTGCCAGCCAGAATATTGTGTGCTCGCAAGCTGTGAACTCCTAAGTGACTCACTCTGTGTGGTCAAGTAGAGGTTCATAGTTAGTGCATATATTCCAGCATTCATATTTTACTTACTTTTGTATATCAATTCTCCTCCCCATTAACGTAATCTATTTTCATGTTTATATTGTTTATTGTTTTTGCCAGTAAGCCAAGTTTTGCATTTATTTCAATTTGTGTTTTCTTATTGTTATTAAAATCCATATTTTTTATTATTGCTTTTCGTCTTTACAACCTTACCACAGATTACCAAATCACGCAGTCATTCTTTTTTTTTCTCTTTTTTTTCCTTTTCTTTTTTTTATATTATATGTGGCCCAGCAATGACAACTGCTAGTTGGAAGACTGCCGACCACCATTTCCAACTCGATTACCGTCACATATAAATGGGGGCCTGTCCACGGAGCCACTATAAATGGAGTTCTGTCCACGGAGTCACTATTAAATAGAGATCTGTCCACGGAGCTTCACTCAGGTTTGGTAATTGTGGTAAGCACACTTGGCTCTTATTTCCCTTGCTTCCATTATTCACATTAATCATTCTTTATTTTATATGGTGCTGTGTATATTGTACATTACGGGAATAGCATATGGTGAGAGTGAGACAACTTTGGATTACGTGGTGACTGTAGGCCGCAGTCATACTCTTAATTGGTCGTCTCCCCCTTCCGTGTTATCCTCCGTGTTTAACATCTTTGTCCCCCAATATTTCTCACTTTTTGACAGATTATCACATAGGTACCCTGGTACTGTGGTCTGTCTCCGGGTCAATAGCACCCAAGTCCTGCAATCCGACTCTAGGAGGAAAAAGAGGGCTTTAGATCCTCTAGCACGAACTATTATTGGCGAATTGGGACCTCGCCGATAGTTCTCGTCACCAGTTGACACATCGCACCCCTACTCGTCGGTCAGACTGATGGTATTTACTTAAGGTAGGGAATTGGCGTTCTTTCTTTTGAACACAAAAGTTCGCTAATTCTGTAAATACCATATTCAATTTCAGTGGGTACCATTGCTTATGTTCTATAGTGACTTGGCAAGGTATGACTACATTTTTTGGACTACCTCATTTATTTTGAAGCCATTTAGTGTTTCACTTGTATTTTAAAATTAGTTTTCACTAATTAGTAGGATTTTCTTGCCTTTATCCTCCCATAGTGAGTACCAGGTACAAGATTTCCTGCGACCTTATTCATTTACCATCTTGAATTTACTTTAATTATTAATAATTCTCCACAGGATAGGTATCAGTTGCCACGTTTCCTGTTTCTGACACTCGCCACATTCTCACGATATTCATATCCTTTGTTTTGCTATATTTTCACCATGTTCCGCTTACAAGTTTTCAAAGCAATCCAGAAAGAGAAATAGGGACCTTACGTCACGCTAAGAGGGTCGATTTGTTAACTCTTGCACATGAGTATCACTTAGAAGTTCCTGATGGAGCCAACAAATTTACCATTAATAATATGATACTGGATCACCTTGCTGAGAAGATATTATAGATTCTTCTACCCATGAACAGCACATTATTTCAGATAAAGATGACTTGAGAGCGATAAAGCTCAAATTGGAACTTGCCAAGATCGAGCTACAGCAACAACAAGAAGCAGCTGCAATCAGAGAGCGCGAAGCTGCCCTCAGAAAGGAAGAAGCTGCCATCAGAAGGAAGAACAAACGCGTGAAGCTGCAATCAGAGAGCGTGAAGCTGCAATCAGAGAGCGTGAAGCTGCCCTGAAGAAGGAAGAAAGTGAGAGGGAGGCCCTACTCCTCAAAGGACAGCAAGAACGTGAGTTGGCCTTATACAAACAGCGACTCGAGATACAACGCGAACACGACCAACGACAGGCAGAAGCAGCTCTAAACTGTCGTGACCGAGAACTCACGAGGGACGCTGCACACCAAGCTCAACTCCAACAAGCGGCAGCTAGTCTTCCTCCCAGTTTCAATATCTCCCATGCAAGTAAGTTAATGCCCCCGTTCCTCGAAACGGAGGTTGATGTGTTCTTTACCACTTTTGAGACCCTTGCTGTTCAACTTAATTGGCCTGACGACCAATGGGCTACCCTTCTCAGAGTACATTTAACAGGTAGAGCGGCAGTCACACTCAGCACTTTGGCTTCGGAAAACGACTACACCACCCTGAAACAAGCTGTGTTGGACGCCTACCTTCTCTCCACCGAAAGCTATCGACGAAAGTTTCGTGACTACGTCAAGGCAAGTACCACCACCTTCTTAGAATTTGCTAACACCAAACGAAGATATTT
The DNA here is from genome assembly GCA_020271785.1 of Procambarus virginalis. Classification (NCBI taxonomy): domain Eukaryota; kingdom Metazoa; phylum Arthropoda; class Malacostraca; order Decapoda; family Cambaridae; genus Procambarus; species Procambarus virginalis. Next base: position 3,355 of record WNGS01046544.1, on the reverse strand, counting down.
CATGAAATGGCTGGAGGCAGCACATGTCTCTACTTTTTCAGAACTTGTCAACCTCATACTGGTTGAAGAATTTTTGAGACGTGTACCTCCTCCTGTCCGCCTATACTTAGCAGACAAGGAAGAGACTGAATTAGTGAAGTGTGCGAAGTCAGCTGACACTTACAGCCTCATCCACCGGCTGACTCCAGATCCTACCAGAAAGTCTTGGTACAGTTACGAGAAAGCGAGCCCAGATCAAGGTACCTCTCAACTGTACTGCAGGTATTGTAGATTATATGGACACTCCATTGACAAATGTAGAAAGTCCCAATCTAAAGGTAATGTCGAACCCCCTAAGTCTAAAACTACTCACCCTAAGTCCGGTAAGCCTGTAATGAATGTTGGTGTTCATGCTAATGATCTCTCTCTCTTTACCAAGCATCTCTATCCAGGAACTATCTCTACCCGTGGTTCAGATTCAGAGGGACGTTTCGGACTTAAGATCCTAAGGGACACAGCGGCTCTACAATCGATCGTTTTGAAATCGGCTGTGCCCAACGTCGCCTACACAGGAGAGACTGTGTTCATCACTGACCTTACTGCTACAACTCCTTATCCACTTGCCCGAGTTTTCCTGGATTGTCCCTTCGTGACCGGTGAAGTCCAAGTCGCCGTCAGGGAAAAGCCTTTTCCCATGCCTGGAGTGCAACTTCTCCTGGGCAACGACTTGGCAGAAGACCAACAACCAAACAACCTGATCATCAAGGACATATCCAAGGTAAGCAACTCTGTGGTGGATAACCCGATTTTTGAACATTTCCCAGTAAAGGTTCAAGAGAGTGATGAAGGTTCTCCTCCTGTTATGGTGACCACCCGTGCTCAAGCTGCACGTCCACAGCCAGCCGACTCTACTGCTACCGCTGTCCCTCAGGACCCTTCGAAACTACCCCCTAACCTGACCACGATGGAGTTCCGTAAGTTACAGAGAGATGATCTTACATTAACACCATTATTCTTTCAGGCTGAAACCCAATCCGACAGTGTTCCTGGGTTCTTTATGGAGAACGAAATACTCTATCGCAGGTATAGACCCAGTAAACTGAAGGACGAGGACGATTGGGCAAATGTTGAACAACTAGTGATTCCCACCAGCCTGCGGCCCACGATTCTACACCTGGCCCACGGCGCTTTGTCACACTATGGGTTCAACAAGACTTACCATGGAATTCGACAAGACTACTACTGGCCAGGTATGGTAAACGACGTCAAATCTCATGTCAAATTATGCCACGTGTGTCAGTTAGCCGGGAAACCGAACGTTTCCATTCCCAGAGCACCCCTGATACCCATCCAGGTGCCTGAGGAACCGTTCCACAAGCTCATTATCGACTGCGTTGGTCCTTTGCCTCGGACCAGTGCAGGCAACTCGTATATCTTAACCATCCTGTGTCCTACCACCAGATTTCCGATAGCAGTTCCAGTAAAAAATATTACAGCTGCTACAGTGGTGAAGAATCTACTGAAAATCTTCACCCAGTATGGATTTCCGAGGGAGATTCAAAGCGACTGTGGTACCAACTTCACCAGTGATCTCTTCAAACGGACTCTGGAGGAGTTCAACATCAAACAGGTACTGTCCAGCCCCTATCATCCTGCTTCACAGGGTTCTCTCGAGCGTAGTCATCAAACCATCAAGGCACTCTTAAAAAAGTTCTGTAATGAGACCTCAAAGGATTGGGATAGGCAAATTGATCTAATTATGTGTATTTTCAGAAGTCTTCCCAACGAGTCACTAGGAGTATCTCCTTATGAGATGCTCTACGGACGTAAGTGCCGTACACCTCTCAAGGCTTTCAAGGATTCTCTACGTGATGACACCTCAGTGAGCATCAGAGTGTGCCCCAGTATCTCCAAAATCTCCGACACATTCTAGAGAGGGTCCATTCCTTTGCTAGCAACAACCTACAGAAAGCCCAGGAGAGGATGAAGACTCGTTACGACCGGCACTGTAAAGTAAGGAAGTTTACACCAGGAGACTTAGTACTTGCCTATTTCCCTATCCCAGGTTCTCCTTTACAGAACAGGTTCTCAGGACCCTACCGTGTTAAGGAGTGCCGGAACAACTTCAACTACGTTCTCGAGACACCCGATAGGCGGCGGAAGACCCAGCTGTGCCACATTAATTTACTCAAGCCCTACCATGGGGTTCCTCCCACTGTGTTAACCAATTTCACCTCATTTACAGGTCCATACAGCCACAGTGAGACCTTCCCTGCTTCTCCTTCCGAGAGCACTGACACTGAGCCAGCGCTCTCTAACTCGGAAATCCTTACTAACCTTCAACATCATTTTCAGGACGATAATAGTGCTCCACTAATCAAACTCGTCAGAGAATATCAAGAGTTGTTTCGAGATGACCCCCAAGAGTGTACTGTGACTCGGCACGACATCCAACTGCTACCTGACACCCAGCCGATTCGCCAACCATTCTACCGAATCAGCCCGAGCAAAACGGAAGTCATGCGGGCTGAGGTACAGTATCTCTTGGACCATGGACTGGCTAGCCCCTGTGAGTCCCCCTGGGCCTCACCATGCATCCTGGTACCCAAACCTCACGGCAAAATCCGTCTGTGTACGGATTATAGGAAGTTGAACCAGGTCACAGTGAAGGACGCCTACCCAATACCCAGAGTAGACGACATTTTGGATGCCATTGGTAATGCCCGCTACCTGTCTCAGGTAGACCTACTAAAGGGCTACTACCAGGTGAGTTTAACGGAGCGAGCTAAGGTACTGTCAGCCTTTATAACCCCCTTTGGTCTCTACAGGTACCATCGCCTTCCCTTGGACTCTGCAATGCCCCAGCCACCTTTCAGAGAGCTGTCAACCGCGTCATCCAGGGCTTGGAAAACACCTATGCCTATCTGGACGACATTGTGATAGCATCCGACACCTGGAGCGAACACCTGCTCCAGCTACAACGATTGTTCTACAAGCTCCTGAAAGCCGGCCTCACCATCAATTTGGGCAAGTCCACCTTCGCGAAAGGTAAAGTGCGGTACCTGGGTCATGTTATAGGGAGTGGCAACCTGGCTCGTTAAACATTCACATTCGAGCAATCCAACAGTATCCACAGCCTACTACCAGGAAGCAGCTCCTGCGCTTCCTTGGTCTTGCTTCCTATTACCGTAGGTTTGTGAAGAATTTAGCACTGTTGCAACACCATTAATCACCTTAACCAGTCCCAAGCACGGTATAATTGGACCAGAGAGCAAACCGTTGCCTTCAAACAACTCACTGAAGTTGCCTCCTCCGGTTCTAGTCCCGTCTCGCCTCACCAGAGATCAAGAAGCCTTTCATCCTCCATGTATGCGAA
>WNGS01046531.1:0-10917 GCA_020271785.1 Procambarus virginalis | reverse complement strand
TACAGTAAGGTGTAGGGGAGGCATGTTTTTTGAGCGCATGTGAGATGTGCATATATATTTATGTACGTGCATATATTTATGCGTTATGAAGCAATATTGGATTAGTACTGAAATCGCATTGAAGTCACCATGCCTGGCAGGAGACTGTTTTCATACAAATGGATGATAGTGGGTTTTCATATTTATTTGACCTATGCTACATAAGAAATCTCTAAAGAAAGATTGACAAAGCTTAAATTACATTCTCTAGAAAGGCGAAGAAATGGATGAGACATGAATGGACATGATAAAGGGGATATTAATAGGCTATGAAAATTATCAACACTGGACAGAACATGAAATAATGTGCATAAATTGCAATGAGTTTTAGATTTAGGAAAAAGACCTGGGTAAATACTGGATTGGTAACAGGGGTGAACTCATTTCTTATGTTGATATGAAATCTTAGACAATGGGAAACAGTACAGTAATACCCTATTGAGAAAAAACGAGCATATAATGGTTATCGCTATTGCACATTAGGCTTGACAGAAGACAGCATTTGAATCCCCCTTTGCTATAAATATTAAAAAAAAATGGGAATAAATACACTATAACAGAAAACGGACTTAAAACAGGGAGATGAAGACGGGGTGACCATTAGCAATGCCTGTGCGGGGTCGCTGAGACAACGAAAAATGATGGGGCCAGGAGCCGGCCTTTTAATCCCCAGGTAAGTTGATGACGTCATTCACCATTAGCAATGCCTGTGCATGGGTCACCGGGGTAACTAAAAATGAACGACTCATATTGCTGCAGTCGCCATTTGTAACGAAAAACACACGACTCATAACGCTGCAGTCGCCATTTGTAACGAAAAATACACGACTCATAACGCTGCAGTCGCCATTTGTAACGAAAAACACACGACTCATAACGCTGCAGTCGCCATTTGTAACGAAAAATACACGACTCATAACGCTGCAGTCGCCATTTGTAACGAAAAATACACGACTCATAACGCTGCAGTCGCCATTTGTAACGAAAAATACACGACTCATAACGCTGCAGTTGCCTTTTGTAACGAAAAAACACACGACTCATAACGCTGCAGTCGCCATTTGTAACGAAAAACACACGACTCATAACGCTGCAGTCGCCATTTGTAACGAAAAATACACGACTCATAACGCTGCAGTCGCCATTTGTAACGAAAAATACACGACTCATAACGCTGCAGTCGCCATTTGTAACGAAAAATACACGACTCATAACGCTGCAGTCGCCATTTGTAACGAAAAACACACGACTCATAACGCTGCAGTCGGAAAAAGCAAAACTGCAGCGATATGTGTCTTCTTACACTACTCACGCTGAGGGCACACTAAGAGCCCACCATGCCTGAGAGCACACCAGGAGCCCACCACGGCTGAGGGCACACTAGGAGCCCACCACGGCTGAGAGCACACCAGGAGCCCACCACGGCTGAGGGCACACTAGGAGTCCACCACAGCTGAGGGCACACCAGGAGCCCACCACGGCTGAGGAAACACCTGGAACCCCCCACGGCTGAGGGCACACTAGGAGCCCACCACGGCTGAGGGCACACCAGGAGCCCACCACGGCTGAGGGCACACCAGGAGCCCACCACGGCTGAGGGCACAATAGGAGCCCATCACGGCTGAGGGCACACCAGGAGCCCACCACGGCTGAGGGCACACCAGGAGCCCACCACGGCTGAGGGCACACCAGGAGCCCACCACGTCTGAGGAAACACCAAGAGCCCACCACGGCTGAGGGCACACTAGGAGCCCAAAACGGCTGAGGGCACACCAGGAGCCCTCCACGTCTGAGGGCACACCAGGAGCCCACCACGTCTGAGAGCATACCAGGAGCCCACCACGTCTCAGAGCACACCAGGAGCCCACCACGGCTGAGAGCACACCAGGAGCCCACCACGGCTGAGAGCACACCAGGAGCCCACCATGCCTGAGAGCACATCAGGAGCCCACCACGGCTGAGAGCACACTAGGAGACCACCACGGCTGAGGGCACACCAGGAGACCACCACGGCTGAGGGCACACTAGGAGCCCACCACGGCTGAGGGCACACTAGGAGAACACCACGGCTGAGGGCACACTAGGAGCTCACCACGGCTGAGGGCACACTAGGAGACCACCATGGCTGAGGGCACACTAGGAGACCACCACGGCTGAGGGCACACCAGGAGACCACCACACCTGAGGGCACACCAGGAGCCCATCACGGATGAGGGCACACCAGGAGCCCACCACGGCTGAGGGCACACCAGGAGCCCACCACGTCTGAGGAAACATCAGGAGACCACCACGGCTGAGGGCACACTAGGAGACCACCACGGCTGAGGGCATACTAGGAGACCACCACGGCTGAGGGCACACTAGGAGACCACCACGGCTGAGGGCACACTAGGAGACCACCACGGCTGAGGGCACACCAGGAGCCTACCACGTATGAGGAAACATCAGGAGACCACCACGGCTGAGGGCACACCAGGAGCCCACCACGTCTGAGGGCACACCAGGAGCCTACCACGGCTGAGGGCACACCAGGAGCCTACCACGTCTGAGGAAACATCAGGAGACCACCACGGCTGAGGGCACACCAAGAGCCCACCACGTCTGAGGGCACACCAGGAGCCTACCACGGCTGAGGGCACACCAGGAGCCCACCACGTCTGAGGAAACATCAGGAGACAACCACGGCTGAGGGCACACCAGGAGCCCACCACGGCTGAGGGCACACCAAGAGCCTACCACGGCTCAGGGCACACCAGGCGCCTACCACGGCTGAGGGCACACCAGGAGCCCACCACGTCTGAGAACACATCAGGAGACCACCACGGCTGAGGGCACATCAGGAGCCCACCACGGCTGAGGGCACACCAGGAGCCTACCACGGCTGAGGGCACACCAGGAGCCCACCACGGCTGAGGGCACATCAGGAGCCCACCACGGCTGAGGGCACACCAGGAGCCCACCACGGCTGAGGGCACATCAGGAGCCCACCACGGCTGAGGGCACACCAGGAGCCCACCACGGCTGAGGGCACACCAGGAGCCCACCACGGCTGAGGGCACAATAGGAGCCCATCACGGCTGAGGGCACACCAGGAGCCCACCACGGCTGAGGGCACACCAGGAGCCCACCACGGCTGAGGGCACACCAGGAGCCCACCACGTCTGAGGAAACACCAAGAGCCCACCACGGCTGAGGGCACACTAGGAGCCCACAACGGCTGAGGGCACACCAGGAGCCCACCACGTCTGAGGGCACACCAGGAGCCCACCACGGCTGAGGGCACACCAGGAGCCCACCACGTCTGAGAGCATACCAGGAGCCCACCACGTCTCAGAGCACACCAGGAGCCCACCACGGCTGAGAGCACACCAGGAGCCCACCACGGCTGAGAGCACACCAGGAGCCCACCATGCCTGAGAGCACACCAGGAGCCCACCACGGCTGAGAGCACACTAGGAGACCACCACGGCTGAGGGCACACCAGGAGACCACCACGGCTGAGGGCACACTAGGAGCCCACCACGGCTGAGGGCACACTAGGAGAACACCACGGCTGAGGGCACACTAGGAGCTCACCACGGCTGAGGGCACACTAGGAGACCACCACGGCTGAGGGCACACTAGGAGACCACCACGGCTGAGGGCACACCAGGAGACCACCACACCTGAGGGCACACCAGGAGCCCATCACGGATGAGGGCACACCAGGAGCCCACCACGGCTGAGGGCACACCAGGAGCCCACCACGTCTGAGGAAACATCAGGAGACCACCACGGCTGAGGGCACACTAGGAGACCACCACGGCTGAGGGCACACTAGGAGACCACCACGGCTGAGGGCACACTAGGAGACCACCACGGCTGAGGGCACACTAGGAGACCACCACGGCTGAGGGCACACCAGGAGCCTACCACGTATGAGGAAACATCAGGAGACCACCACGGCTGAGGGCACACCAGGAGCCCACCACGTCTGAGGGCACACCAGGAGCCTACCACGGCTGAGGGCACACCAGGAGCCTACCACGTCTGAGGAAACATCAGGAGACCACCACGGCTGAGGGCACACCAAGAGCCCACCACGTCTGAGGGCACACCAGGAGCCTACCACGGCTGAGGGCACACCAGGAGCCCACCACGTCTGAGGAAACATCAGGAGACCACCACGGCTGAGGGCACACCAGGAGCCCACCACGGCTGAGGGCACACCAAGAGCCTACCACGGCTCAGGGCACACCAGGCGCCTACCACGGCTGAGGGCACACCAGGAGCCCACCACGTCTGAGAACACATCAGGAGACCATCACGGCTGAGGGCACATCAGGAGCCCACCACGGCTGAGGGCACACCAGGAGCCTACCACGGCTGAGGGCACACCAGGAGCCCACCACGGCTAAGGGCACATCAGGAGCCCACCACGGCTGAGGGCACACCAGGAGCCCACCACGGCTGAGGGCACATCAGGAGCCCACCACGGCTGAGGGCACACCAGGAGCCCTCCACGGCTGAGGGCACACCAGGAGCCCACCACGTCTGAGGGCACACAGGAGCCCACCACGGCTGAGGGCACACCAGAAGCCCACCACGTCTCAGAGCACACCAGGAGCCCACCACGTCTCAGAGCACACCAGGAGCCCACCACGTCTCAGAGCACACCAGGAGCCCACCACGTCTGAGAGCACACCAGGAGCCCACCACGGCTGACAGCACACCAGGAGCCCACCACGGCTGAGAGCACACCAGGAGCCCACCACGGCTGAGAGCACACAGGAGCCCACCACGGCTGAGAGCACACCAGGAGCCCACCACGACTGAGGAAACATCAGGAGCCCACCACGGCTGAGAGCACACCAGGAGCCCACCACGGCTGAGAGCACACCAGGAGCCCACCACGGCTGAGAGCACATAGGGAGCCCACCACGGCTGAGGGCACACTAGGAGCCCACCATGCCTGAGAGCACACCAGGAGCCCACCACGGCTGAGGGCACACTAGGAGCCCACCACGGCTGAGAGCAGACGAGGAGCCCACCACGGCTGAGGGCACACTAGGAGTCCACCACGGCTGAGGGCACACCAGGAGCCCACCACGGATGAGGGCACACCAGGAGCCCTCCACGCCTGAGGGCACACCAGGAGCCCCCACGGCTGAGGGCACACTACGAGCCCATCACGGCTGAGGGCACACCAGGAGCCCCCACGGCTGAGGGTACACCAGGAGCCCACCACGGCTGAGGGCACACCAGGAGCCCACCACGTCTGAGGAAACACCAGGAGCCCACCACGGCTGAGGGCACACCAGGAGCCCACCACCTCTGAGGGCACACCAGGAGCCCACCACCTCTGAGGGCACACCAGGAGGCCACCACGGCTGAGGGCACACCAGGAGCCCACCACGTCTGAGAGCATACCAGGAGCCCACCACGTCTCAGAGCACACCAGGAGCCCACCACGGCTGAGAGCACACCAGGAGCCCACCACGGCTGAGAGCACACCAGGAGCCCACCACGTCTGAGAGCACACCAGGAGCCCACCACGGCTGAGAGCACACCAGGAGCCCACCAAGCCTGAGAGCACACCAGGAGCCCACCACGGCTTAGAGCACACTAGGAGACCACCACGGCTGAGGGCACACTAGGAGACCACCACGGCTGAGGGCACACTATGAGCCCACCACGGCTGAGGGCACACTAGGAGACCACCACGGCTGAGGGCACACTAGGAGCTCACCACGGCTGAGGGCACACTAGGAGACCACCACGGCTGAGGGCACACTAGGAGACCACCACGGCTGAGGGCACACCAGGAGACAACCACGGCTGAGGGCACACTAGGAGACCACCACGGCTGAGGGCACACCAGGAGTCCACCACAGCTGAGGGAACACCAGGAGCCCATCACGGCTGAGGGCACACCAGGAGCCCACCACGGCTGAGGGCACACCAGGAGCCCACCACGTCTGAGGAAACATCAGGAGACCACCAAGGCTGAGGGCACACTAGGAGACCACCACGGCTGAGGGCACACTAGGAGCCCACCACGGCTGAGGGCACACTAGGAGACCACCACGGCTGAGGGCACACTAGGAGACCACCACGGCTGAGGGCACACTAGGAGACCACCACGGCTGAGGGCACACCAGGAGCCTACCACGTCTGAGGAAAGATCAGGAGACCACCACGGCTGAGGGCACACCAGGAGACCACCACGGCTGAGGGCACACCAGGAGCCTACCACGTCTGAGGAAAGATCAGGAGACCACCACGGCTGAGGGCACACCAGGAGCCCACCACGTCTGAGGGCATACCAGGAGCCCACCACGGCTGAGGGCACACCAGGAGCCTACCACGTCTGAGGAAACATCAGGAGCCCACCACGGCTGAGGGCACACCAGGAGCCTACCACGGCTGAGGGCACACCAGGAGCCCACCACGGCTGAGGGCACATCAGGAGCCCACCACGGCTGAGGGCACACCAGGAGCCCACCACGGCTGAGGGCACACCTGGAGCCCACCACGTCTGAGAGCACACCAGGAGCCCACCACGTCTCAGAGCACACCAGGAGCCCACACGTCTGAGAGCACACCAGGAGCCCACCACGGCTGAGAGCACACCAGGAGCCCACCACGGCTGAGAGGACACCAGGAGCCCACCACGGCTGAGAGCACACCAGGAGCCCATCTCGACTGAGGAAACATCTGGAGCCCACCACGGCTGAGAGCACACCAGGAGCCCCCACGGCTGAGAGCACACCAGGAGCCCACCACGGCTGAGAGCACACCAGGAGCCCACCACGGCTGAGGGCACACTAGGAGACCACCACGGCTGAGTGCACACTAGGAGACCACCACGGCTGAGGGCACACTAGGAGACCACCACGGCTGAGGGCACACTAGGAGCCCACCACGGCTGAGGGCACACTAGGAGACCACCCCGGCTGAGGGCACACTAGGAGCCCACCACGGCTGAGGGCACACTAGGAGACCACCACGGCTGAGGGCACACCAGGAGCCTACCACGGCTGAGGGCACACCAGGAGCCCACCACGGCTGAGGGCACACCAGGAGCCTACCACGTCTGAGGAAACATCAGGAGACCACCACGGCTGAGGGCACACCAGGAGCCCACCACGTCTGAGGGCACACCAGGAGCCTACCACGTCTGAGGAAACATCAGTAGACCACCACGGCTGAGGGCACACCAGGAGCCCACCACGTCTGAGGGCACACCAGGAGCCTACCACGGCTGACGGCACACCAGGAGCCCACCACGTCTGTGGAAACATCAGGAGACCACCACGGATGAGGGCACACCAGGAGACCACCACGGCTGAGGGCACACCAGGAGCCCACCACAGCTGAGGGCACACCAGGAGCCCACCACGGCTGAGGGCACACCAGGAGCCTACCACGGCTGAGGGCACACCAGGGGCCTACCACGGCTGAGGGCACACCAGGAGCCTACCACGGCTGAGGGCACACCAGGAGCCCACCACGGCTAAGGCACATCAGGAGCCCACCTGGTTGATACCTGGTTGATGGGGTTCTGGGAGTTCTTCTACTCCCCAAGCCCGGCCCGAGGCCAGGCTCGACTTGTGAGAGTTTGATCCACCAGGCTGTTGCTTGGAGCGGCCCGCAGAGCCACATACCCACCACAGCCCGGCTGATCCGGGACTTCTCTTAGGAAACAGTCCAGTTTTCTCTTGAAGATGTGCACGGTTGTTCCGGCAATATTTCTTATAGTCGCTGGGAGGACGTTGAACAACCGTGGACCTCTGATGTTTATACAGTGTTCTCTGATTGTGCCTATGGCACCTCTGCTCTTCACTGGTTCAGTCTTGCATTTTCTTCCATATCGTTCACTCCAGTACGTTGTTATTTTACTGTGTAGATTTGGGACCTGGCCCTCCAGTATTTTCCAAGTGTATATTATTTGGTATCTCTCTCGTCTCCTTTCTAGAGAGTACATTTGGAGAGCTTTGAGACGATCCAATAATTTAGGTGTTTTATCTCGTCTATGCGTGCCGTATATGTTCTCTGTATTCCCTCTATTTCAGCAATCTCTCCTGCTCTGAAGGGGGAAGTGAGTACTGAGCAGTATTCGAGACGGGACAACACAAGTGACTTGAAGAGTACAACCATTGTGATGGGATCCCTGGATTTGAAAGTTCTCGTAATCCATCCGATCATTTTTCTGGCTGATGCGATATTTGCTTGGTTATGCTCCCTAAACGTTAGATCGTCGGACATCATTATTCCCAAATCCTTGACATGCTGTTTTTCTACTATTTGAAGATTTGATTGTGTTTTGTACCCTGTATTATGTTTCAGATCCTCATTTTTGCCGTACCTGAGTACCTGAAATTTATCACTGTTAAACATCATATTATTTTCTGCTGCCCAATCGAAAACTTTGTTGACATCTGTTTGTAGTTTTTCAATGTCTTCAGCAGAGGTAATTTTCATGCTGATTTTTGTGTCATCTGCGAAGGATGACATGAAGCTGTGACGTGTATTTTTGTCTATATCAGATATGAGAATAAGGAACAGTAGCGGTGCAAGGATTGTACCTTGAGGTACAGAGCTTTTAACATCGCTTGGACTCGATTTTATCTGATTGACTGTTACTCTTTGTGTTCTGTTCGACAGGAAATTGAGTATCCAGCGTCCTACTTTTCCAGTTATTCCCATTGACCTCATTTTGTGAGCTATCACCCCATGGTCACATTTGTCGAAAGCCTTTGCAAAGTCTGTGTATACAACATCTGCATTTTGCTTTTCTTCTAGGGCTTCTGTGATTTTGTCATAGTGGTTGAGTAACTGTGACAGACAGGATCTTCCCGCTCTAAATCCATGTTGTCCTGGATTGTGCAATTCATTGTTTTCCATAAAACTAGAAATTTGATTCCTAATCACTCTTTCAAACACTTTTATTATGTGTGATGTTAGTGCAACTGGCCTATAATTTTTTGCCAAGGCTTTACTCCCCCCTTGTGCAACGGAGCTATATCTGCAGATTTAAGTGCTGCTGGTATCTCCCCTGTATCCAGGCTCTTTCTCCATATTACGCTGAGTGCTCTCGCTACTGGTACTTTACATTTCTTTATGAATATTGAATTCCATGAGTCAGGCCCAGGGGCTGAGTGCATGGGCATATTGTCAATTTCTCTTTCAAAGTCTTCCGAGTTTGTGGTAATATCCGTTATATTATCTGCAGCTTGAATGTCATTCATAAAGAAGCTGTCTGGGTCATCAACTTTCATGTTGTTAATTGGTGTGCTAAACATAGCCTCATACTGGCTTCTTAGAATTTCACTAATCTCTTTGTTGTCCTCTGTGTACGTACCTTCATTTCACCACGGCTGAGGGCACACCAGGAGCCCACCACGGCTGAGGGCACATCAGGAGCCCACCACGGCTGAGGGCACATCAGGAGCCCACCACGGCTGAGGGCACACCAGGAGCCCACCACGGCGGAGGGCACACCAGGAGCCTACGACGGCTGAGGGCACATCAGGAGCCCACCAAGACCCACTAACTCTCGGCACCTTTCCACTAAGCCGGAGCCGGACACCGTCACCCTGTCCGAAGAATCTGCCAGACAACGTTCAAATTCTATCAACTATCCTGTGACCTAAGGCGATACGTGCGCCATGCGTCGTAATAATCCGGACCGTTGAATAGGACTTCCAAACGGCAGTATCAATGTTCAGACGTCCGCTCTTCGTCAAGGTTGAACCAGGTTAAACCATATGGTTGGCACAGGCCGGGCACAAATTGGCAGAGGAATGCTGGTGGGTAAGGAGTAAGGAGTAATTATGTTTTTTAGTATTTCATTCCACTGAGCTCCTCTCTCTGGCGGCCACCCACACATTAGACAATTATATTGTTTATGAGAGATATAGCCTGACAGAGACAGACAGATCGAGACAAAGAGAGAGACAGAGAAAAGATTGACACAGATAAAGTTAGACTGAGATAAAGGCAAAGGCAAAGTCAGGGACAGACTGTATAAATGGCTGGGGTAACTGCAATATTCGCCGAGGAAAGTGATTACAATCTGTCCAACAAAAAACGCGCATTTCGATCGTATGCGTTACATAATTGTCGTACTTGAAAATGGGAGCGGCTCGCAAAAGTGACGTACTGTCCCGTTTTCTGTTTTGAGTCCTCTGGTAGGTTAGAAGAGGACACTTTAATGTGACTGTTTTTTTGACGTTGGGAAGCGTAGGAGGACGGGCTGGATTATTATGTCTTGTGGATACGAGAGCTGTGCTTAATGTTGGCTTCATCACACTTACCCATGATCAGTTACAAATATTATGCAGTCTGTTATTTATTGAAATGTCAGGTTACGTAAATTAGTATGCTAGAGCGGGTGTAGTAAACATACTCCCATAAACACTAAAGAATGTTTGTCACATCGGAGCATTTGTGGGATTTTTTATATAAAACTAGCAAGTACCCGGCCACGCGTTTGCTGGGGACTCGCAACACATGTGCATTGCGGTGAGTCCCAAGCAACCTTCCCTGTCCCCCAGTCCTCCCCACCATCCCCCCTCTCCTGTCTTCTCGGCCTGCCAAAACTGCCCACTTCCCTGTCCCTTGTGTCCTCCACGACTATTCTGCCTTTCACCCCATCCCCTCGTCCGCACCATCCCAAACTCCACCGTCCCCTCGTCCTTCCCTACAATTACCCCCTCTCTTGTCTCCACGTCCTCCTCACCATCTCACACTTCCGTCCCCTTCGTCATCCCCCACCATTCCCCCACTCCCTTCGTCCCGATGCCTTTCAAAGTTATCTGATGTTCCCATCAGAAAATTTGGAACATCAAGTGATCTGATGTTCCCCTCACTGAAATATAAGAAAAACAGTTAAAA
>WNGS01046526.1:0-11859 GCA_020271785.1 Procambarus virginalis | reverse complement strand
AATCAGAAATGTAGCTAAAGGACCTAACTAACATCTGCAAGTAATGCTACATGCTATTTTAGACATAATATAATACCTATACGTACTATGTTAGGTCTAAGAATGTTTAATTTTGAGTTTACTTTTTCTCGGACTATCAACCTAATGGTTCAAACGTGAAAAAGTTTAGGTCCAACAGTATACTCTGGTACGTTCGACCAAATAGTGTATTTGGTTCAGTGAGTATTATCGAAGAAGTATTGTGTTCAGAATATTGTAAACAACATCTTGAGAAAGGATGTAGATTAAATCTGAAAATTTGTTTTAAATACAATTACACATACATTGGATCTTTCCTTTTCCCTCATTCAAGCACTATGGCATTGTAGTAAGTTCCTCAGTATTATAATTTTAGAAGAATGGGAAAATTCTCTATTTTTGCTTTCTTTCACGTGAAAGAAAGATTTTCACAAGGGGATATAAACTAGATGTTAAAAATATCTACTAAAAAATAACTAAATAATAAATTTCAGTTGGACAAATTTAGATTTAAAATATAAATAAGGGAACATTGGCTAGGAAATTTAGATGTAATGTGGAACAAGTTACAGTGAAACGTCAGAGAGACAAAGGCACTGGAAAGTTTATATTCTTTGTGAGACAAATATATGACCTTTAGTTGTTTGAAATAAATAAGAGCTGCCAGGCATGGTCCTTCAATCTTATGTTCATACATTTGAATGAGAAGAATTGCTTTCTCTGTGTAACTTGAAATGACATATGATTTTAGCTTCCCCAAAATGGGGACAGGAATCCAGTCAGGATTACCGATGCCCCCTATACCACTACTGACCTCCCACAGGTTGTAACTCACAGTAGTTGGCCAACTCATAGGTAGTTATGTTAAATGGGAATCGAGCCCAGGACGTTTCTGTTAGAAGACTACGCTGACCACTTTGCTATATGTAAATGAATTATTCAGAACTTCAGTAGAGAAGTTGTTGTCTGGTACAGTTTCCCATTATACTCACGTGAATCCTTTCTTGTGCAGCTCGCAACCGACAGCGCCGGTACCTGTGGAATATATTCCACTCAGTTAATAAATAGTAAAATAATAGGTCTTTGACATAAGAGATATATATATATATATATATATATAATATATTATAATATATATAATATATATATATATATAATATATATAATAATAATAGTAATATAATAATAATATACTATATATATATATTATCTAATATATATATATATATATATATATATATATATAATATATATATATATATATATATATATATATATATATATATATATATATATATATAATGTTGTAGGCAGCAACCTTCCCCAGTGATTGTTCTTCCAATGAATTTGGAAGACGGTTAATGTAGTCCCGATATACAAGAAAGGGGATTGGCAGGAGGCACTGAACTACAGGCCAGTGTCCCTAACTTGCATACCATGCAAGCTGATGGAGAAGATTGTGCGAAAAAAGCTAGTGAAATATTTGGAGCGAAAGAACTTTTGTAACACAACATCAACATAGGTTCAGAGATGGCAAGTCCTGCCTCACAGGATTAATTGAATTCTACGACCATGCAACAAATACCAGGCAAGAATGAGAGGGGAGGGCAGACTGCATATTTTTGGATTGCCAGAAAGCCTTTGACACAGTACCACATAGGAGGCTAGTGAAAAAGCTGGAGATGCAGGTTGGTGTGAATCTGAAGGAACTCCATTGGATAAGGGAGTACCTAAGTAACAAAAAAAGCGAGTCACTGAGAGGGGTGAGGTCTCAAATTGGCGAGACGTCGACAATGGAGTCCCGCAGGGTTCGGTCTGTGGACCTATACTGTTCCCGATATATGTAAATTTTCCCCCAGAGGGTATAGAATCGTTCCTCTCATGTTTGCTGATGATGCAAAAATTATGAGGAAGATTAAACAGAGGAAGATGGTAGGCGGTTACAAGACGACCTAGACTGAATGAATGGTCCAATAAATGGCTACTAAAGTTCAACCCAAGTAAGTGCAAGGTAATGAAACTAGGCAGTGGACACAGGAGGTCAGACACAGGATGCCGAACGGGAGATGAAGTACTTCATGAAACGGACAAAGAGAAAGATCTAGGAGTTGATATCACACCAAACCTGTCTCCTGAAGCCCACTAAAAAAGAATTACATCTTCGGCATACGCCAGGCTAGCTAACATCAGAACAGTCTTCAGGAACCTGTGTAAGGAATCATTCAGAACCTTGTATACCACATATGCAAGACCAATCCTGGAGTATGTGGCCCCAGCATGAAGCCTGTACCTTGTCAAGCACAAAGCTAAGCTGGAAAAAGTTTATAGGTATGACACTAGGCTAGTCCCAGAACTAAGAGGCATGAGTTACGAAGAAAGGCTGAGTGAAATGCACCTCACGACACTGGAAGACTGGAGAAAAGGGAGACATGATCACTACCTACAAAATTCTCAGGAATTGACAGAGTAGATAAGGATAAACTTTTTAACATGGGTGGTACGCGAACAAGGGGACACAGGGGGAGACTTAATACCTAAATGAGCCACAGGGACGTTAGAAAGGACGTTTTCATTGTCAGTAGTTAACAGGTGGAATGCATTAGGCAGTGATGTGGTGGAGGCTGACTTCATACACAGTTTCAAATGTAGATATGATAGAGCCCAGTAGCCTCAGAAATCTGTTCACCAGCTGATTGACGATTGAGAGGCGGGGCCAAAGAGCCAGAGTTCAACCCCCACAAGCACAAATAGGCGAGTACTCACACTAATAATAGTTATATATTTTACCTCCCACAATAGCTGCGGCCAGGGTACCATACAAGGTTTCTACTGCTTCGGCTTACAAATAAATAAAAAGAAAAAAAAAGGATCGTTACCATGAGCTCAAGCGGTGCTTCAAGTGCTACGAGCTCTCCCACCCCACCAACAAGTGTCAGCACCCCGTCCAGAGGTGCAGCCTGTGTGCACTGGACCATCACTACTCCATATGCAAGGCAACAATCCATCGCTGCTTGCTCTGCGATTGAAATCACCCCGCAATTTCCTACCGCTGTTCCCGCAGACAGGAAAACATCAAGGCCCAGGTTGAAGCCAAGGGAAACAACCCTTTTACCTCCGCGGCCAGAGAACCAGGCGCTCAACCCCACCACCTCAGCTCCCGCCAACCGATCTGAAGATTTTCCAGTCTTACCAAATTGTGGCTCCTCGCACCAGGCGACCCAGCCTTCACAATGGGGTCCCAAGGCCTCACAGGCTCTTGGCAGCCCCCCTGCATCAAGTGCAGGCACTATTCTTGGTCTTCTTAGACTTAGACAACTTCTTAGACTAAGACTTCTTAGCCAGACAACTACCGATTTGTCAGCGAACTGAACGCATTATACCTGGCCAATGGCCAGGACCCCATCATGGCCCCTGGTGCAAGCCTCACTGCCTCCACTACCACTCCGGAGACTACCACCAGGACGACCACGAGGTCGATTTCAACACAGACTCCAGAAGCACCCAAAACCAACACGAAAACCATGATGAAGACCCCCTCCCCCAAATCCATCCCCAGATCTCTATTATTAGCTACTGATACATATAAGGGCTCCAAAGAGTTTCCACTTACGGGCTCCCCATAACCCGTGCTACTTGGGACTTTGTTCCGAGTAGCTAAATCTAAAACAACAACAACACCCTCGCTCCCATCACAATCGATTTGATAATGGTCCATGATGGACTTACACGTCGTCGTCTCTTCATCTTCTGGTGTGTGGATTGGTCATCATATTTTCAGCCACGTTATTGTGCCTCATTGTCTGCATATGGATGCCACACGTAAACTTCTTACTCTGCTTAATTTCTTCAATTCGTTACCTTTCTTTAGACAGCTTTTTCGCTACTTCGAGTCTTCCCTTGTTACCGCCTGTCGTGACCTCAAGAGCCACAGCATCGCTGGCCAACCAAAGCCTGGCCAATTTTCAATAAGTGTCTGGGGTAAGTTTAAAAGAATGGTTAAAACAACATCAGTTTACTGGGACAAACAGGTCAACATAAAATACTGATAACTAACATTCTGTTTATACAACTGATATACACTAGTATACAACTAATACTTTTATCAGAACAGAGCTTCAACATACAGCTCAACTAGTCACATCAATGAACTTCAAGAACTTAATCACAGCTATCACATCAGCTATCAAATCCGGAACCGCTAATACTTAGGACTAGCTGACACCAGGCTCCAACCTGGTGCAGTAGTACACTTACCTAATTACAAATATGGAGGTATGATTGTTATGGCCACTATGGGTCGCAACCGGGTTCTTTGATGGTAGAACCAAAATATAGTATCCGACCCCAAGTGGTAGTACACTTTCAAGAAAGTGGCTATGTAGTGCATAAAAAAAGGAGGGGATGAACAAAACACTGTTCCTGTCGTCAATGTATTAAATTCTTTTCCACCACCGTTAAGTATAATATATATATATATATATTATATATATATATATATTATATATATATATATATATATATATATATATACATAATATATATTATATATATATATATATATTATATATATATATATAATATATATATATATTGTCGGGGTGTCTCTCTCTCTACCCAGTCACCACCAAGTATTAGTAGTGATAACTGTTACTTACTGTAGCCCTACGGGTCTTAACTCAATCCTCACGGTGCCACTGTTCACCAGGAGAGTCTCCCAGTCTATCTCCGGCCGGCCTAGTAGCCTGAAGACGAGTGGGATACCTTGAGGATACCTTGAGGTGCTTCGGGGCTTAGCGTCCCCGCGGCCCGGTCATCGACCAGGCCTCCTGGTTGCTGGACTGATCAACCAGGCTGTTGGACGCGGCTGCTCGCAGCCTGACGTATGAGTCACAGCCTGGTTGATCAGGTATCCTTTGGAGGTGCTTATCCAGTTCTCTCTTGAACACTGTGAGGGGTTTGCCAGTTATGCCCCTTATGTGTAGGGGAAGCGTGTTGAACATTCTCGGGCCTCTGATGTTGATAGAGTTCTCTCTCAGAGTACCAGTTGCACCTCTGCTTTTCAACGGGGAATTCTGCACATCCTGCCATGTCTTCTGGTCTCATGTGATGATATTTCTGTGTGCAGGTTTGGGACCAGCCCCTCTAATATTTTCCACATGTAAATTATTATGTATCTCTCCCGCCTGCGCTCAAGGGAATACAGATTTAGGCTCTTTAGTCGGTCCCAATAGTTTAGATGTTTTACTGAGTGGATTCTAGCAGTAAAGGACCTCTGCACGCTCTCCAGGTCAGCAATTTCTCCAGCTGTGAAAGGGGCTGTCATTGTGCAGCAGTACTCCACTCTAGAGAGCACAAGCGTTTTGAAAAGTGTCATCATCGGTATAGCATCTCTAGTGTGAAAGTTCTTGTTATCCAACCTGTCATTTTTCTTGCAGTTGTGACGGCTACTTTATTGTGTTCTTTAAAGGTAAGGTCTTCCGACATGAGTACACCCAGATCCTTTACATTGCCTTTTCGTTCTATGTTATGATTTGCCTGAGTTTTGTACGTGGTTTCCGTTTTTATATTTTCATTTTTTCCATAGCGCATGAGCTGGAACTTATCTTCGTTAAACACCATATTATTTTCTGTAGCCCATAGAAAGACCTGATCTACATCTGACTGGAGGTTTGCCGTGTCCTCTATGTTGCCTACTCTCATGAAGATCCTAGTGTCATCTGCAAAGGATGATACAGTGCTATAGGTTGTGTTCTTGTCTATGTCCGATATGAGGATGAGAAAAAGTACTGGAGCAAGCACAGTACCCTGGGGGACTGAGCTCTTAACGGTTGATGGGCTGGATTTTATTTTGTTGACTATTACACATTGGGTTCTGTTGGTCAGGAAATTGTAGATCCATCTGCCTATTTTTCCGGTAATTCCTTTTGAGCGCATTTTATGTGCAATAACACCATGGTCACATTTATCAAAAGCTTTTGCGAAATCTGTGTAAATTACATCAGCGTTTTGTTTGTCTTCCATAGCATCTAATGCCATATCATAGTGGTCCAGCAACTGCGACAGGCAAGAGCGCCCTGTTCTGAAACCATGTTGTCCGGGGTTATGGAGATGCTGTGATTCCATGTATTTTGTGATCTTACTTCTTAGCACTCTCTCAAAAATTTTATGATGTGCGATGTTAACGCTATCGGTCTGTAATTTTTTGCCTCTGCCTTATTTCCTCCTTTATGAAGTGGTGCTATCTCTGCTGTTTTTAGTATATCAGGAATAACGCCAGTATCTAGGCTTTGTCTCCACAGAATGTGAAGGGCCTGCGATAGTGGTTTTTTACAGTTCTTGATGAATATGGAGTTCCAAGAATCCGGGCCTGGTGCAGAGTGCATAGGCATACTGTTTATGGCTTCTTCAAAATCCAGTGGGGATAGGGTGACGTCTGATATATGATTTGATGTTGGTATCATATCCATGAAAAATTCATTTGGGTTATCGATCTTTAGTGCGTTTAATGGCTCGCTGAAGACAGAGTCGTACTGCTTCCTCAGTAGCTCGCTCATTTCTTTGTTGTCATCGGTGAAAGTTCCATCTCCCTTTCGCAGGGGCCCGATACTAGATGTGGTTTTTGATCTTGATTTTGCATAGGAGAAAAAATATTTCGGATTTCTCTCTATTTCACTGATGGCCTTTTGCTCTCTTTGCCTCTCCTGGGTTTTGTATGATTCTTGTAGCTTGAGTTCAATTGTTCCTATTTCTCTACCTAACCTTCTTCGCCGTTCTTGAGATAGGGTGCGACTCTCAAGTTGTTCCGCGATTCGTTTTCTTCGCCTATATAGGGAACGACGTTCTCGTTCCAATCTGCATCTCTTCCTCTTTTTTCTTAGGGGATGCGGTTTGAACATATTTCTAGTGCTACTGAGCTTATTTTTCCAGGCACTGGTTCAGGTTCGCATTTTCTAGCTGTTCTTCCCAGTTTATTTCTGTGAAGTCCTGGTTTATTTGCTCCCAGTTTATCTGTTTATTATTGAAGTTGAATTTGCTGAAATCTCCTCCACCGGGAATCTGGACTGGTTTTGAAGGTCTATTCCCCATGGTTGTCATAACTTCAATTAAGTTGTGATCTGAGTAACAGGTATTTGTAATCATTATGTTCCTGATCAATTCATCATTATTAGTGAAAATGAGGTCCAGCGTGTTCTCCTTCCTAGTTGGTTCTACTATTTGCTGGTTTAAGGCAAACCTGTCGCACATCCGTAGCAGGTCATTTGCATGTGCCTGTTCATTAAGGCTACTTCCTGGTATTCTTTCTGATATTACTGTATTAGCCAGGTGCTTCCATTTCAGGTGCCGTAGGTTGAAGTCCCCAAGCAGGATGATGTTCGGAGCTGGATTTGTGAGGTTTTCCAAGCAGTGTTCTACTTTCATTAGTTGGTCTTTAAACTGCTGAGGGTTTGCCTCCGGTGACTTATATACAAGGACAATAACTACATTTAGAATCTCTATTTTGATTATCAGCACTTCCACCATATCATTTGAGGTGTTTAGCAGCTCAGTACAGATGAGTGTGTCTTTGATGTATAGGCTGACCCCACCCTGAAGCCGGTGTTTCCTATCACATCTGAAAAGATTGTACTCTGAGATCCATATTTCACCATCATGGTAGTCCTTTGTGTGGGTTTCTGTTAGGGCTGCAAACACTGCATTTGCCTCATGAAGGAGACCATCTATAAAGTGAACTTTGTTGGATTTGCGTGTTTTTATACCTTGAATGTTGGCAAATATAAATGATGTTATCGTGGTAGTGGAAGTGCTGGATGCCTTACTTGGTGTTAATATCTGAGGCTCCGGTAAGGAGGCCACTGTGTTTGCGTCCAGGGTGTGTTGTTTTCGAAGTGATTCGTCCAGTTTCGGTAGTGGGGCGAGTGTTGTGTGGTGTAGTACCTGTGTGTTTGTTGGTAATGTGTATTCCAGTCTTGTGGGTATCTCCCTTCCCCTCTGTAATCCTGTAGTGGTTCCATCTGACTGTTCCTCTCTCTTATATTTTCTGCTCTGTTTCTGCCTTCCTCTAAAAAATTGCCAGTAGTGTCATATTGATCTTCCCGTCTATAACGTTGTGTACCTCTCACGTGGAATTCCGGACACTGAAGATTGTAGCATTTTTTGTCCCTAATTGAAAATTGACATAATTTGGGGTGGAAGTATCTACACCCTGTTCCAAAACGGCATGTACCCCTCGCCAACATGTTCCTGCATTTTCGAGGATGCAGAAAATGGCATTTTGTTCCTAATTTTCCATATTTGCATATTCCTTTAGCGTAGAATTTGCAAATGTGTTCCGGTTTTGCGTTTTTCAAGGTATTTATATCTGTCTGTCTTGTCTACCTCTTATTGGAGCCATCTCCGCTTTTCGTCCCAATTCCTTCATTTATGCACTCTGTCTCACTGTTGCTCTCATCGTTTATATTACCTGGCTCTGCAATATTGCTGCTATTATGTACTACAATACCCTCTTCCTCCACATTACTGCTGCGGTTCTCTAAACTATCTGTTCCTGGGTTTTGGTCGTTAACCAATGTTGTCTTTTCCCAGTCTGCATATATCACTGGTAGCTTGTCTGTGAATGATAATCTCTGTGACTCGGGAATGTTTTTCATCAGTTTAGTTATGTTCTCTAACATTAATCTGTCATCTTTGCAGACCCAGTAAATTCCTTGCCTTTTTGTGCATCCTGGAGATACTTCTGTACAGCCCAGGTGAAATCTTATGTTACAGATGCAACACGTTACGCCTACATTACGTTTCCCAGTACTCCCGAGCACTCGCCACACCTCTCCATTGTCTGATGTATGTGTTGTATTTGTGGTTTACTGTGTGGATCACTTGTTGATGTCAGTCCTTTTAACTCTTTATAAAATTATATGTATATATTTATATATTAATATTTATAATATTATATGTATACCGTATATTTGTAATATTATGTATGTTATTTTGTTCAAACTTTATGGAGGTACTTAGCGTAGGGTAGCGAAGCTGGTCCCCGGTGCGGTACAGGTACCTCTTGTCGTCCCAGGTTGATGTCACCAGTTTCAGTTACTCGATTTATGACACTGATTTATTCTTTGCTTGTATTCTTACAAGGAATTTTCTGCCTAGCAATGGTATTCATTCACTTTATTACTAATTCTTAGATTCACATTTCCATAGTTTACTATATATTTTCCGTATTTTATCCCTGTGGGACGTGCCCTGGGGTAGACTTTGTGGCTTGTGGAAACAGCCTACTGATGCCGCCTCTTGCCACTATTGTATATTTCTAGCATTCTATATTTATAATATTCTATGCACGATTTTCCTTCACTTCCAACTTATATGTTGTTGTGATACCCGTTCCACTTCACTGTTCCACGAATCACCATTCACTATTTTTTCCTCATGCATGCATGTACACAAAGCCTCATGCACTTGCTCACACGTGGTCTCCCGTTTATTCTCTATTTAACACAAAGTTCCATTGATAATGACTGTTTTCAAATTTTCCAGCGGGTCACTATGCACTTGTTATGCCTGTAATCGGTAATCCAAGGCTGTGGTCCTAAGAAATCCCGGTTAATGTCACGATTTTAACGGAGCGCACACGGTACGTCTTCCCCCTCCCTCGACGAAGACATCCCTGGGAACACGATCTCTTCACTTGATCATGTGCCTGCCCCGACAGAAGGCTCTACTGCTAACTAAAAGGTCGCCAACTGGTGTTTTCCGTGTCCAGTAACACTTCAGTGGAATTGTGGAATTATGGTAGTGGTAGTGGCCGAAGAGAACACCAATCAATCCAGTAACAGGCAGGTATATGTCTCAATCACTCTCTCTTTTCAATGGACTTAATAGCAACAAGTAATGGAGGGATAACACAAACACGAAGGTGGTTTTGTATTTTACTCAAAAGATTAGAGTATTATAACTCTGGATCAGCAACAAGGCAAAGAAATACATGAGCAGTATCACTCCCTCTTCGTAAATCTAGAACTCTATGCGATGGCAACACTCCCAACAGTCGTGCATTACCACGCTCCAAATACAGTGTTATCGAACGTTTGGCAACTCGCGAGATGCCACGCCCACTCACTCGGCTCACTGTACTTTCGCTCTGCTCACTGTACTTGCTGTCGGTGTGAGGCGCTCATTATCCCTTCATGATCACAGTATATCACAGTACTGGCATTAACACAGTAAATCACTAGACATGTGCATACACTATTCAATAACTCCAGCATATATATGGATCACTTCATCAATATTTACAATAACGTGGTAATACTGGGCACACAGCCTTACACTAATAAATTGTACATTTATATATATATATATATATATATATATATATATATATATATATATATATATATATATATATATATATATATATATATATATATTCTCTGGCACAATAATATAAATGACACATGAATATAAACTGCCTTGTCACAGTGATCTCTTCGATAAATCACAGGTGCACTCACGCACCATATATAAATCTCATGAGAGCTCTCTATAGCATCTCCCTTCACAACTGTGCCTTACTATGACATAGACATTGGTGAGTCCTGCTCACGACATAGAAGATACTCTTGTCGGGAATCCGACACACACACACAGATAATAACATAGTCTCCCTTAGTCTGTATTCCCTTCTGGATAGAAAATGGGAGACTCCGTGATGGAACAAAAAAGTACTCAACAAGACTGAATATAATTACTAACACCAAAATGTACCTTGATTCCCTTGTTAATGTAGAATTACTTTAGAGGTAGAACCAACAAAACATTGGAACAGTACACAAAGCCAGCGTCACTTACAGACGCTGCTCTCACACATCAACAATAACAAACAGTGCTCGTGTGTTGCGATAATGGTCATATAGGATAGACCTACTCTGTCACAAGAAACTACCATAGCAACACCACTACTACAAATAAGAGCACTCCAGTATCCGTCTTACCAAGTATCTGTTTTGATTTATTGTGTACACATTTTAATCATTTACAGTGTATTGGCGGTTACAATGAATGAATAACACCACCACAATGTAAATTGTGACTTGGAATAACAAGATGCTGTGCAGACAGTTGGACCATACACATAATTAACCTAGCTGTTTGCCAACGCTTGTAGCCTCCCACAGCCGCCATTACGTGGCACCCAGAGGCACAGGGCCACACCCATTTGATGCTAAAACTACACAGCCTTAGCAGGCCCATACTACAGGCTCAGCTAAGCCCATTCTAATTATTGTAGAAGCAGTGTTCACAACTAGTAATAATTATTGAAATAATAATAGATTAGACCACCATATGTGGTATGATATAAAATTAAACTTAGGTAAACAATTGGTAGTTTAAGAAGGAGCCATCTTAAAGTGGTTTAAGCTACAAATTGTCCCCCCAGGTATGTGAGTTAATTTCAGGCAGTTTTAACAAGTACATACAGTCCATTCAATTAATTCTTACTTGCTAAGAATATAAATAAGATAAACTTTATTTTATTGAAGTCAATTAAAAAGGGAGATACTGCCTGGAGTTTTACCACATATAAGTTTGGTCCTTTGAACCGGATGATTATATCAGTTAACCAGTAGGTACATTGCACCTAGATATAAGATCCTGATATATACCATTAGTGCAATATTATATATACATTAATAATAGCAGGAAAACACTGCCATATATTTGCATTTTTCTAGCCTAACCTTTCAATCTCATAGCAAACAGAACTTACAACAAGCACTATTGTTCTGAGCCCTGTGCCAAAAGAACAATTGTGTTTTTTCATTACAAGAGGTTGATAAG
>WNGS01046524.1:0-10285 GCA_020271785.1 Procambarus virginalis | reverse complement strand
CCCTTATGGCACCTATAACAGGTGCGTATTGTTGATGTGCAGCTGTCGGGATGATGTTCCTTATACACTTGGTACATCTATGTAACTCCTTGAGTCGTTTATGCGTGTTGCACGATCGGGGTATCGTCTGCAATTGTACATGGAATGTGATTGTTCACAGAACAGACATGGTCTCCAGACGTTAACAGTATCTTGAGGAGTCACCGATTTGGGTGACGCGTTACCTGTAGGTTTGGAGGTACCAACTGCGTATGTGCCCACACTGCCTTGTCTCCACTTTGGGGAGGGAGAAGTTGTTTTAGATTTGTTTGGAGTACTGTTTGTACTCTGTTGTTTACTATTAGTAGTAGATGAAGGTTTAGATGTCGCCTTTTCATCTGGGATAACTCTTTCTCGTTCTATGATGGTTTGTAACCCCTTTGTAATCTCTGTTACTGTCAGATATGACTTTCCATACAACACAAACAACTTATCCAGGATGTCCCTGGGTAATTTGCGAGTCATATGGACTTGGATTATCCAGTCTGATTCATCCAAGTTTACTTTATTTTTAAGTGCCTTAAGCAAAGACTCAAGCTCCAATCTAAAGGCTTGGAGTGAGACTGCTGTATTATTTGGATGTTTAATATCTAACAGCTTCTGGGTTAAAATTCTGATAGTCCTTTCAGGCTTCGCATAGTTGTCCTTGAGTAGTTGTACAGCATTGTCATAATCGTCATCTGTGTGATTCAGATTACAGACTACCTGAAAGGCTTCATCCTTCAAGACACTCTGTAAATACGTAAACTTTGTCGTCTTTGGTACATTGACATTAGAATCCACAGAATCGACAAATTTGCTCCAGAAATTGTCCCAATTCTCGTCCTCTGTTCCAGAAAAAGTTGGGAGACTGAGTGATGGTAATTTGACTTCTGGTGCTGTCTGATTCTGGGTAGTTGTAGCTGCAACATTTATATTGGCCTTATGGGCGTTTATCAAATCTTCATAACGTTGTAAATGTACAAACATTGCATCTTCATAATCAGAGTGTTCTTGGAGAATGTTGTTCATCGTATCTTCATCAATACTAGAATTGTTCAGTAAATCTTGATACTGTTTCATTTGTTGCAACACACGGTCATATTTGTTCCGTGTAAGCTTAAGATAGTTTTCCAGTGCTGCATAATTAACTGGAGTTTGATTACTCATGTCTTCACATTTGTTAATCTGCCTTGTGAGATGCCCCTTTAAGGCCTTAAGAGTTAATTTTACATTTTGGAGTGTAGACATCTTGAAAGTACTTGCTAGTCGTATGGACTTTTAACTATTTGGCACTTGAATTAGTAAAGCAACTAGTTTCCGAACTAGAGCTGTTTATCATTTAAAATATATACTACTGTATAATCATACACGCTATAATTTGAGTGGTAAGCCTGTATCAATGCTGGTATTCCGCAAGCTAGCCCTTCTTTATCACTCTTGGTTGGTACAGAGACACAGGTTAACACTCAAAGGTGAAATGATTATAGTTAAATTATACCTATAATTATATGTATGAATATCAGGTTGACAACACAACTCGGGTTGTCATGAATACTGCATAAAAATATGTACTTGCTAGGTTGTAATATATGTTCAACTCTAGACAAGTGTAAAAAATTCTTACCCTTACACCAGGTTAGCACAATAAATTAAACTAGGTTGCTGTACAACACCAGCCTAAAATGTCCTACCCTTGTGCAAGAATTTGCTGTAAACAATGTGGTATGCAGTATGTAATGGTGCAATATTAAAGTAATGTTTATACTTAAATTACAAAAACATTTATAAGTAACTTATAAGTAAAGTAGCCTCTTATCAACCTCTTGTAATGAAAAGGCACAATAGTTCTTTGGCATAGGCCTCAGAACAATAATAGTGCTTTGTTGTAGTTTTGTTTGCTATGAGATTGAAAAGTTAGGCTAGAAAATGTAAATATAGCAATGTCTTTCTGCTATAATATTGCACTACTAATGTATATCAGGATTTTATATCTAGATGCAATGTACCTACTGGTTAACTGTAATAATCATCTAGGTTCAAAGGACCATAATTTATGTGGTAAAAACTCCAGGCAGTATATCTTCTTTTAATTGACTTCAGTAAATTAAAGTTTATCTTATTTTTTCTTAGTAGGTAAGAAATTGAGTGGACTGTATGTACTTGTTAAAACTGCCTGAAATTAATCTCACACAAATTGGGGGGACAATTTGTAGCTTAAACCACTTTGTAATGGCTCCTTCTTAAACTACAAATTGTTTACCTAAGTTTAATTATATTATTTTATCATACCACATATGGTGGTCTAATCTACTATTATTTCAACAATTATTACTAGTTATGAATACTACTACTACAATAACTAGAATGGCCTTATCTGAGCCTGTAGTAAGGGCCTGCTAAGGCTGTGTCATGTTAGCATCTATGTGGGTGTGGCCCTGTGCCTCATGGTGCCAATGGCGGCTGTGGAGGCCTTCAAGGCTGGCAACAGCTAGGTACATGTACATAGTTCTACTGCTCAGCTACTTGCTGTTCCAAGTCACAATTTACCTGTTTGGGATGCAAGGAGTTAGTACATTTCCCTAAACATATCAATACAGGTATAACATGGTATGTGAGGGCTGTAAAAATGGGGTACACGTACATGGTGTTGGTGTTGTTCATATATCATAACCGACTTATACCCTTGATATTAAGCAGTGCACTAGAATAATAAACAAATACTTGGTAAGCCGGATACAATCGTTGCTGTGATGTTGATAGGCTGTGTTGTTGGTTGTTGACACGTAAATAGGTGTCTAGGTGTTAAACCAACTCTGGAGCCATGGGCAGCGTAAGGCTGCGTTTGTTATTGTTTTCGTGTGAGCGTGGCGTCTGTAAGAGACGCTCTGCCTCCCTAGTTGTTCCAATATTTTTTCCACTTCTAAGTTAAATTTACGTTAACAAGGGAATCAAGCTATATTTTGGTGTTAATAATTATATTCAGTCTTATTGAACACTTTTTTATTCAATTTAGACATTAAACTGTTGTATGAACAGTGGTTTAATAATGTAAATACTGCGGCGACGTCGATGACGTCACGGAGTCTCCCATTCTCTAATTTTAAGAGGATACTGTTAAGGGAAGACTATACTATTTGTGTATGAGTGTGTCGGTTTCCCGACACGGAGTACATCTGTCTCTCACGCCTGATGCTCAGCTACTGCTGCGGAATGGCGTGGCGCCTCCCTCTCATCAGCTGATAGTTTCAGCACTATTTTTTTGGTGCAAATTTACGAATGGAAGGAGGTAAATGCTAATTTATACGTGAATTTACTCTTCTTGATTACTATCAACATTACTTAAACTATATCTAAGATAACAATCGCAAATGAAAGCAGATTGAAGACGGAGTTTCTATCAAGTTCTCGGTAAAGGAATAGTCACCGCGAACATGTGGCGGCTGATGCAATCGTCTCTAGCATGTTCTAGAACTTCTATTCTAGAACACGGGGAACAAGGGGACACAGGTGGAAACTGAGTACCCAGATGAGCCACAGGGACACTAATTTTTTTTCAGTGTCAGAGTAGTTAATAAATGGAATGCATTAGACAGTAATGTGATGGAGGCAGACTCCATACCCCCAGCTTGAGATGTAAATATGACAGAACCCAGTAGGCTCAAGAATTTGTACACCAGTTGATTGACAGTTGAGTGGCGGGTTCAAAGAGCCAGCGCTCAACCCCCACAAGCACAACTAGGTGAGTACATACGGCAGGGCAGACAGAGGGGTAGAAGAAATAGACAGGATAATTGAAACATTAAAATTAATAAAAGACAGGCAAGTAGAGACAGTCGAGCATATCAACAACAGTGTTTACCTCCCACAGAGTACTACCAACATATCAGCGGCTCTGATTGGTCAGCCAATCCGAAGTATCACAGACCTGAACCGGGCAGCCATATTAAGGCCATGTGGATAAACACGGATCCCGACCTCTATTTTGTTGCGTTTCGAGTGTTTGTTTAACCGTGTGTGAAGTGGAAGTCAATGTTAGTCCTATACATTGGTGTTTACACACATTGAGTGTATTTATTGATGTATATAGTAAGAACAAGTTACACAGTTGTTAAATATACCCATCAGAGAAAATGTCTGTTTGTTTGTCTGTCTAAAGTTGGAAGCCAGACGGTAGACCCTCACGCAAATTGGCAAAGGGAATGGTCTGGGGTACGGGATGAACATAGGCTGTTTGGGGTCCGCCAGAATTGAAAAGGGAACAGCGTGTCAGGTTCACAATCACACCCCACGACAATTTTTGACGCTTTCCTCTAGTATACTCATGAAAATATTAAAAAATAAAATTAAAACAGATTTCCCTAATAGACATATTCACTGATCTTAGGAAAATAAACATATGTTTACTGTTATTTAAACTATAGCCATAATCCCACAAGAAAATCTGAATTATGTTCTGCAATTATCCCAACACTCAATTGAAAACTGAATGCCAACTGACAAATTCGAATGGGGGGGACTATTATATTCTGTATGAACGTCATTAATATTATAAAGACATAGTGAGATACATGCTCCTATCATGCAACCAGTAATATTGTGGAATAAGAGAGATAGAGCAACGGGTGGAGGAGGGAGGTGAGAGAGGAGGTGTGAAGAGATCAGGGGAGGGAACGACTGGGAATGGCGCATGTGGAAGGGAAGGGCTAGATAAAGAGGGTGGAAAGGGAGTGGAAGACGACGAGAGGAACATTGGGGGAGGGGGAGGGGGGGAGGAGGTGTAACGACTGATAAGAGACACTAGTAAGTGAACAGCAAGTCACCATTTATAATGTGAGCAAATGTCATCCACCGCTGACCACTTACCTGTCATCCACCGCTGACCACTTACCTGTCATCCACCACTGTCCACTTACCTGTCATCCACCACTGACCACTTACCTGTCATCCACCGCTGACCACTTACCTGTCATCCACCACTGACCACTTACCTGTCATCCACCGCTGACCACTTACCTGTCATCCACCACTGACCACTTACCTGTCATCCACCGCTGACCACTTACCTGTCATCCACCGCTGACCACTTACCTGTCATCCACCGCTGACCAGTTACCTGTCATCCACCGCTGACCTATTACCGTGACACTGATCGGAACCTCATCAAATAAGCATCTTAATAATTAAGCTTAACATGAATCTATGCAACATGAACCGGTGGCTGGTGCACCCTTGCAGTGGACGACCTGGTGGCCTTGTCATAAAATGTGAGAGGAACCAGTGTTAAAAAACTCTTGGTATGTAAATAACGAAAGTATAATTATGTAAAGCCACCAAATATAGTTACTGCTGCAACCACTTCTCAATTAATTGCTTAATTATGTTAATTGACTCTTAAGGAGACGAGTATTTGGAACAGGTTCTCGGGGAACTTATATCTTTGATAATCTTTGTAAGGGAATGACAATGAATTTGTCCTTCTTGTTCTTTAATTACTGGGAGTTGTATAAGTATATAGACGATATATAGTCGATCAGAGGAGCACATGAAATTTCCAAATTCACTCAAGATAAATGCTTAAAAATTAAATGTGGAAAAATTACTAAAATTTAATAAAAAGTTATTGAAGAAGCAATGACTCCTATCTAAAAAAAATAAAACACAACAAGCAATGGAATGGTGTTTGTTTTTTGTAACAAAAATTTAGAAAGGCATTTACCATAATTCTGCATACATAAAGCTTGTTATCTTAACCCACCCCCATACACACCCAGGTCGAGGCTCACACTAACTGTACCAGAGAAATCGTGGTTGAGATGTCTTGGAGGCAATAGCAGGTGAATACATTTTGCTTCCCTTATCTGTTGCCATGTGGAGTAGTGCTTTGTTTTCTCCAGTTATTGGAGGCCCTGTTCTTGTTTAGACTGGAAGGAACTGGTGCTTTAGTCTGTTGCTGTTTTTTATTTTCATTTATTCGGACGAGGAGTGTTCAACTGGCTTTTATCTGTGGGTCTAGTAGTTTGTGGTCTTGGTGTTGTGGCTTTGGGTTGCTGGGTATATCCGAAGGCTTGTATTGTTTTGACCGGGACTGGAGTTGTTGTTCTTGTTGTTATAGATTCAGCTACCCGGAACAAGTTCCAAGTAGCACGGGTTATGGTGAGCCCGTGACTTACCTGGCACAGGAGCGGGGCAAGTAGCACGGGCTATGGTGAGCCCGTAGTGGACTTACCTGGCACAGGAGTGGTGGACAGGAGAGTTGTTGTTATAGATTTAGCTACTCAGGACGAAGTGTCCATGAAGCACGGGCTATGGTGAGCCCGTAAGGGTAGAGGACAGGAGAGAGAGTATACTGTATTTATACCACTGCTAGGTCAGGTACATACAATTAGGTGATGTGTAAAAGGAAAGAGGCATAGGTGAATAACCAATACACACAATTAGGTGAGAAATATGGAGTAAAGGTTAAAAGCAAGGATCAATAACTTATACATACAAAGATTAGTCAGGTGTAGGGGGCATGGGGGCAGTTACATCATAATTGGTATTTTCACGTTCCGATCTTGTTCTCACTCTCAATGGTGGGTAGAGTGAATAGTTCCGTTATTTGAGTATTTATGGTGGGTTATTCGGCTTTTATGTGAAGGACTTCAAGAATTTGTAATCTTACATCTTGGGTCATGTCTAATATGCAAGTATTTTTAATCATCATTTCTTCTGTTAGGGTGATGTCTCGAACTTATGTCATGTACGTTTTTGAGGCACCTGATTGAAGATGACAGGTCAGGAGCCTTGTGAGCCTGGTCCACGTCATACCAATGTAGTTAGACTAAAGGTTTCATCCTTCGTGGGGCAGGTGTAGGATTGTGCCACCTGTCCAAGTGTCGTCTTATAGTAGTATTTATCTCATGGTTAATATATCCATTGATTATCAATAGTTGTATTACCCTTTCAAACTCCCTACTCACGTTGCTCCAGCATGATGAAATGATGTGATGAAATACGTGTGCCCAAAATTGTCACGAGAGCTGTCAGGTATTGGGTGAAGAGTTAGACGACTTTCCAATACTTTTGTACAGTTTGATGGCAGAGTGGTTATAGTATTGGACATGCCAAGAGGTATGGAGGCCCCTGGCTAACCGGGTTGAATTCCTTCACAAGTCCGGAGTTTTCTGGTTATATATATATATATATATATATATATATATATATATATATATATATATATATATATATATATATTATATATATATATATATATTATATATATATATATATATATATTGTGACGGTAACGTGTTGGAAATGGTGGTCGGCAGTCTTCCAAATAGCAGATGTCAATGCTGGGCCACATACATGTAAGTTATAAAAAAAAGGAAAAAAAAAGTGACTGCTTGTCTGATAATCTGTGGTAAGGTAAGGTAAGATACACGAAAACACAAAATATAAGAAAATGCACTTTAATTAATCTAGAAAGCAAAATAAAATAAAGACAATTCCTTGGCATTTAAAATAATGTAAAAGTAAAACACGTAAAAATATATAACAAACTGAAAAGGGGGGAACTGGTTACGTTAACAGGAATACAAAGATAAATGGTGCTGGGAATATATGCGCAAGCTATCAACCTCTATTTGATCACACAAGGTGAGTCAAGTAGGTGTTCACAGCAAGAGCACTAGATATATTCTGGCTGGAGAACTGCTGCGGTCCTGACATTGGCTTGCGAGGAATGTGATTGGCGTGGAGCTGGAGTGGTTGGTTTTGAACGGCCAATGAGAATGCAGGACGGCCGCAAGTCGGTAGTTTGGCTGGGAGTAGCAGTTGGCGGTCGACCAGGTGTGCAGGAGTGGGGGGAGGAAGGAGTTGCAGGTGCGTGTGGCTGTCTTGATATATACGTTTAAGCCACTGAAAACGTATCTTGAATATTGTGTTGAACGTGAAGCTAGCAAAAGAGCAGGCTAAATCTCTGGGAAGAGATTATTGTCACAACTCTCCCCCGAAGCCTGCGGTTCTGGTGGAGTCACGTTCACGGAGGTAGAGTGGGAGGTGGAGCTGCCTCTACCTCATGCACTCTGGAGAGGGCGTCAGCGATGATGTTATCAGGCCCCTTAATGTAACAGATCTTCAGATTGAAGCCTTGAAGGTATAAAGCCCATCGCAGCAGACGTTGGTTATTGAATTGGGCTTGATGTAGGAATCTTAGAGGGTTGTGGTCCGAATAGATGGTAGTGGCACCTTGCAGATATGGTGCAAAGTGTTGTAAGCTCAGGACGATGGAGAGGAGTTCCTTCTCTATAGTGCTATAGTTTTTCTGATGAGGCTTCAACTTGCAACTGTAGTAGCTGACAGGTAGAACCTCCTCGCCTCGCTGCTGCATTAAGACACTTCCGATGCCGGTACCACTGGCGTCGACATGGAGGATGAAAGGCTTCTTGATATCTGGTGAGGCGAGAATAGGATTAGAACAGAGGAGGAATTTGAGTTGTTCGAAGGCAACGGTTTGCTCCCTGGTCCAATTATACCATTGCTTGGGACTGGTTAAGGTGATTAAGGGGGTTGCAACAGTGCTAAAATTCTTCACAAACCTACGGTAATAAGAAGCAAGACCAAGGAAGCGCAGAAGTTGCTTCCTGGTAGTAGGCTGTGGATACTGTTGGATGGCTTGAATATGGATATTTAACGGAGCAGGCTGCCACTCCCTATAACATGACCCAGGTACCGCACTTTACCTTTCGCGAAGGTGGACTTGCCCAGATTGATGGTGAGGCCGGCTTTCAGGAGCTTGTAGAACAATCGTTGTAGCTGGAGCAGGTGTTCGCTCCAGGTGTTGGATGCTACAACGATATCATCCAAATAGGCGTAGGTGTTGTCCAAGCCCTGGATGACGCGGTTGACAGCTCTCTGAAAGGTGGCCGGGGCATTGCAGAGTCCAAAGGGAAGGCGGTTGTACCTGAAAAGCCCGAAAGGGTTATAAAGGCAGACAGTTCCTTAGCTCGCTCCGTTAAACTAACCTGATAATAGCCCTTGAGTAAGTCTACCTGAGACAGGTAGCGGGCATTACCAATGGCATCAAGGATATCGTGATCCTGGGTAATGGGTAGGCGTCCTTCACTGTGACACTGTTTAATTTCCTATAATCCGTGCAAAGACGGATTTTGCCGTGAGGTTTGGGTACCAGGATGCATGGTGAGGCCCAGGGGACTCACAGGGGGTAGCCAGTCCATGGTCCAAGAGATACTGTACCTCAGCACGCATGACTTCCGTTTTGCTAGGGCTGATTCTGTAGAACGGTTGGCGAATCGGCTGGGTGTCAGGTAGCAGTTGGATGTCGTGCCGAGTCACAGTACACTCTTGGGGATCATCTCGAAACAACTCCTGATGTTCTCTGATGAGTTTGATGAGTGAAGCACTATTATCGTCCTGAAAATGATTGTGAAGGTCAGTAAGGATTTCCGAATTAGAAAGCGCTGTCTCAGTGTCAGTGTTTTCGGAAGGAGAAGCAGGGAAGGTCTCACTGTGGCTGTATGGACCTGTAAATGAGGTAAAGTTGGTTAACACAGTGGGAGGAACCCCATGATAGAGCTTGAGCAGATTGATGTGGCACAGCTGGGTCTTCCGCCGCCTATCGGGGGTCTCGAGAACGTAGTTGAAGTTGTTCCGGCACTCCTTAACACGGTAGGGTCCTGAGAACCTGTTCTGTAAAGGAGAACCTGGGATAGGGAAATAGGCAAGAACTAAGTCTCCCGGTTTAAACTTCCTTACTTTGCAGTGCTGGTCGTAACGAGTCTTCATCCTCTCTTGGGCTTTCTGTAGGTTGTTGCTAGCAAAGGAATGGACCCTCTCTAGAATGTGTCGGAGGTTTTGAAGATACTGGGGCACATTCTGATGCTCACTGAAGGTGGCATCACGTAGAGAATCCTTGAAAGCCTTGAGAGGTGTACGGCACTTACGTCCGTAGAGCATCTAAAGGAGATACTCCTAGTGACTCGTTGGGAAGACTTCTGAAAATACACATATGAGATCAAGTTGCCTATCCCAATCCTTTGAGGTCTCATTGCAAAACTTTTTAAGAGTGCCTTGATAGTCTGATGACTACGCTCGAGAGAACCCTGTGAAGCAGGATGATAGGGGCTGGACAGTACCTGTTTGATGTTGAACTCCTCCAGAGTCCGTTTGAAGAGATCACTGGTGAAGTTGGTGCCACAGTCGCTCTGTATCTCCCTCGGAAATCCATACTGGGTGAATATTTTCAGTAAATTCTTCACCT
>WNGS01046506.1:20775-33674 GCA_020271785.1 Procambarus virginalis | reverse complement strand
GGATGGAGAAGATTGTGCGAAGAAAGCTAGTGGAGCACCTGGAGCGAAAGAACTTTGTAACACAGCACCAACATGGATTCAGGGATGGCAGGTCCTGCCTCACAGGGTTACTTGAATTCTACGACCAGGCAACAAAAATAAGGCAAGAAAGAGAAGGGTGGGCAGACTGCATATTTTTGGATTGTCAGAAAGCCTTTGATACAGTGCCACACAAGAGACTAGTGAAAAAGCTGGAGATGCAGGCTGGAGTGAAAGGGAAGGTACTCCGTTGGATACAGGAGTACCTAAGCAACAGGAGACAAAGAGTCAGTGTGAGGGGTGAGGTCTCAGATTGGCGAGACGTTACGAGTGGAGTCCCGCAGGGGTCAGTCCTTGGACCTATACTGTTTCTGATATATGTAAATGATCTCCCAGAGGGTATAGAATCGTTTCTCTCAATGTTTGCCGATGATGCAAAAATTATGAGGAGGATTGAAACTGAGGACGATAGTAGGAGGCTACAAGACGACCTAGACAGACTGAGTGAATGGTCCAACAAATGGCTGTTGAAGTTCAACCCGAGTAAATGCAAAGTAATGAAACTAGGCAGTGGAAACAGGAGGCCAGACACAGGATACAGAATAGGAGATGAAGTACTTAATGAAACGGACAGAGAGAAAGATCTAGGAGTTGATATCACACCAAACCTGTCTCCTGAAGCCCACATAAAAAGGATAACATCTGCGGCATATGCGAGGCTGGCTAACATCAGAACAGCGTTCAGGAACCTGTGTAAGGAATCATTCAGAATCTTGTACACCACATATGTAAGACCAATCCTGGAGTATGCAGCCCCAGCATGGAGCCCGTACCTTGTCAAGCACAAGACGAAGCTGGAAAAAGTCCAAAGGTATGCCACTAGACTAGTCCCAGAACTAAGAGGCATGAGTTACGAGGAAAGGCTGCGGGAAATGCACCTTACGACACTGGAAGACAGAAGAGTAAGGGGAGATATGATCACAACCTACAAAATCCTCAGAGGAATCGACCGGGTAGACAAGGACAAACTATTCAACACTGGGGGACGCGAACAAGGGGACACAGGTGGAAACTGAGTACCCACATGAGCCACAGAGACGTTAGAAGGAACTTTTTCAGTGTCAGAGTAGTTAACGGATGGAATGCTTTAGGCAGTGATGTGGTGGAGGCTGACTCCATACACAGTTTAAAGTGTAGATATGATAGAGCCCAGTAGGCTCGGGAATCTGTACACCGGTTGATTGACAGTTGAGAGGCGGGACCAAAGAGCCAAAGCTCAACCCCCGCAAGCACAAATAGGTGAGTACAAATAGGTGAGTACACACACACACACACACACACACACACACACACACACACACACACACACACACACACACACACACACACACACACGTATAGTCCTTGTCCAGAGAAGATTCAGCGGTATGCCATCAGACTCTTACCGGAATTCAGAGGTATGAGCTATGAGGAAAGGCTAAGGAGCTGAAACTCACGTCCCTGTAAGACAGAAGAGTAAGAGGAGACATGATAACCACCTACACAATTCTCATGGGAATTGACAGGGCGGACAAAGACAACTCTTTAGCACGG
Organism: Procambarus virginalis; assembly: GCA_020271785.1. Lineage (NCBI taxonomy): Eukaryota > Metazoa > Arthropoda > Malacostraca > Decapoda > Cambaridae > Procambarus > Procambarus virginalis. The sequence goes on along the minus strand of WNGS01046506.1, from coordinate 32,063 downwards.
GTGGGACACGAACAAGGGGACACAGGTGGAAACTGAGTACCCAAATGAGTCGGAGACATTAGAAGAACTTTTTTAGTATCAGAGTAGTTACACAAATGGAATGCATTAGCACCAGGAAGTGATGTGGTGGAGGCTGACTCCATACACAAGTTTAGATGTAGATATGATAGAGCCCAGTATCCAACCCAAGCGGCCAAACATGCAACTGTAACCCGCAAGGCAAATGTAGAACTAGCCAGGACTGCTAACTGGGAAAGGAAATGGAGGATCACCACTAACCCAGAAAAGATCCAATTAAGCACTGTCGGATGTATGGCCTTCTCAATCGAAAATGAGGGAGGGATAAGAATCAGGGGCGAACCCATAGCCATCTCAAACTCCAACACAGTGCTCGGATACAACTTCAACAGACTACTCAACTCCTCCCAGTTTGTATCCCAGAAGACAGCGATGGCTCGAGGTTCGCTGGCGAGGCTCTTCCGCTTCAAGCAAGCCCCATCCCACATCAAGCTCCACCTGTACAGAATGATTATAAGGCCTAGCCTGGAATACCCTTACGTCCCCCTGAACCTCACCAACAAATCCAACATGCTGAAGATCCAACGGGTACAAAATAAGGCACTTCGCTTTGCTGAGGGCCTGACACTGATGGATAGGGTAAGAACTGACCAAATCCATGAAACGCTCAACATGAAGCCAATGAACATCAGGCTCAGCTACCTGGCCAGAAGACAGCTGTACCGCATGAAGAATATGTATATCCCAGACCCCGAAGATCCCTACGTAGCAGAAAACACCACCAGCGACTACAAGATCCGCGAACCACCACACAGAACCAGAAAAATCACTCTCCAACAAAAAGTGATCAGACACATCCACGATGAGGCCTTCCCAAGACCTCAAATACTTAGCGGCCTGCCAGACGACCCTGATGAGTGGCCCATCCCGGACCCGATCTACACCAAATGAAGAATAAAGGAAATAAAAAAAAAAAAAAAAATATAAACAAATAAAACTACTACAAAAAAATATAAAACCAAAAAACCATTTGTCGTGATATCAGAGGTGTGACTACCCTGATGTTGTTAAGATTAGCCTCCCTCAGCCAACTCCATCGGCTCTAGTGCTTGAGGACACCAACAAGGTCACAAACACTAGCCCCCCCAGCCAATGTACTGACAACCCAACATAACACATACACAAACAAACTACACATACACATATGTCAACCCATGGTGGACAGGCCACCGAACTTTCAATCCTCCTCTCTCTCTACACCCGCATCCTCTTCCTGAATTTCATCTCCCCATCCCTCTACCTCCCCCATCCTTTCCAAGCCCTTTGGACATCAAAGCCAAAATAGAGCCCAGTAGGCTCAGGAATCTGTACACCAGTTGATTGACAGTTGAGAGGAGGGACCAAAGAGCCAAAGCTCAACCCCTGCAAGTACAACTAGTTGTGTACAACTAGGTGAGTACAGGGGGTCTGGTACCTAAGTGGACAGCGCGCGGACCTCGTAATCCTGTGGCCCGGGTTCGATTCCCGGCGCCGGCGGAAACAAAAATGGGCAGACTTTATTTCACCCTGATGTCCCTGTTACCTAGCAGTAAATAGGTACCTGGGAGCTAGTCAGCTGTCACGGGCTGCTTCCTGGGGGTGGAGGTCTGGTCTAGGACCGGGCCGCGGGGACACTAAGCCCGGAACTCATCTCAAGATACATCTCAAGATTCTCATAATTTTTGCATCGTCCGCAAACATTGAGGGAAATGAATCTATACCCTCCGGGAGATAATTTACATATATCAGAAACAAGATAGGACCATGTACAGAGCCCAGTGGGACTCCACTGGTGACTTCACGCCAATCTCAGGTCTCACCCCTCACCGTAACTCTCTGCTTCCTATTGCTTAGGTACTCCCTTATCCACTGGAGCACCTTACCAGCTACACCTGCCTGACTCTCCAGCTTATGTACCAGCCTCTTATGTGGTACTGTGTCAAAGGCTTTCCGACAATCCAAGAAAATGCAGTCCGCCAAGCCTTCTCTTTCTTGCGTAATCTTTGTCACTTGGTCGTAGAATTCTGTTAAGCCTGTCAGGAAAGATTTACCCTCCCTGAACCCATGTTGGCGATTTGTCGTGAAGTCCCTTCTCTCCAGATGTGTTACTAGGTTTTTTCTCACGATCTTCTCCATCACCTTGCATGGTATACAAGTCAAGGACAAGGAGTGTGTGTGTGTGTGTGTGTGTGTGTGTGGTGTGTGTGTGTGTGCGCGTGCGCGCGCGCGCGCGCGTGCGTGCGTGCGTGCGTGCGAGAAAAAAAATAGTAGTTAGTAACAGTTGATTGATTGATAGTTGAGAGGCGGGCCGAAAGAGCAGAGCTTAACCCTCGTAAGCACAGCTAGGTGAATACACACACATTGTATTTGGTTATCTTCGGACATTAAATAACATTTCAAAAGTTCTGAATTCAGATTTAGAATATAAAATTTGAATAACATTTTTTAAAAAACAATTTGATAGTGTGTGGACAAGAGTTCATAGAACGACGCTTGCCAATGTCATTGTCTTAAGAAAATATATGTGGTTTAACAGTGCCACCCTTGAGTTTAACGTCTTCTGTGCAAACTTTTGTTTTCCTCCCTTTTTTTTTTTGCAATACATTGATCTCCAGCTTTATAAAATAGTTAACTTCCTCTATTTTTGTTATCTTGGGCAATAGATTATTATTTTGTTATTGCAGTTCAAGAACTTCCGATATTACAATCTACAAAGGAGGATATGAAGACCTATTGACTCATAGGAGGCAGCTCCTATTGTATTCTCACAAACTCGTTCATGTATATGTGTAACCTACGCGTGAAACAATTACGTTATCCCACGTCTGTAACGTCACCCGATAATCTGTTCCAGAAATCACCAGACAATGTTCCCAAGGCAGTCTTACCCAGGTCTTTCCTAAATCTAAACTTGTCCAATTCATATCCTTTATTTCGTGTTCTATTTTGTTGATATTTATATATACAGTTATATAACAATCCCAGTGCCTCAGTGGTAAAGCACTGGCCTAGCGCTTCGAGAGAATTTTGGCCTGGGTTCGTATCCTGGCCGGGGAGGATTGACTAGACGCCAATCCTTAACTGCACGCCTCTATTCACCCAGCAGTGAATGGGTACCTGGTTGTTAAACAATTTTGTGAGTCGTATTCCCAGGCCGTCCTCATAAACCAAGGCTAAAGACCATTCCATCCACCCGCCAAACCCCAGCTGTTTATGAATGAAAAACGGTTTACACACGACTCACAAGTGATGACGTTCGAACACTTCCGGAACAAGTGCTTCACTGACGAATTTTGTTCGAACCACAACGCTGTAAATGCTTCATCCACGTACTACAAATACAAATAATCGCCAGCAGAACCTAAACACCTAACCTAACCTATGCCTATTTATACACAATATGCTAAATATTATAATATTAATTTATACTGAGAAAATTCCCGTTTTGAATGAACAGCATGTTAAAATTTATGAATGCGTCTGTGGGGTTGACCGCTGAATGTAATAGACTTGAGTCGAGGATGGGTTGAAATGCTTCACCCACGGACTACAAATACAAATAATCGCCAACAGAACATAAACACGTAACCTAACCTATGCCTATATATGCACAATATGCTAATATATTATAATATTAATTTATATTTGAGAAAATTCATGTTTTGAATGAACAGAATATTAAAATTTATGAAGGCATCTTTTGGGGTCGATTGCTGGATGGAATGGCCTTGGTCTGGGGACAGGTTGTGTATTTCAAGGAAAATTACGATTAAGGACCTGGCTTTACAAGAATGTAAGTAATCTGAATATATACCTTATTAATATATCTCTCTTTTTTTTCTTGAACGTTACTAGAGAAAATAGGGAGGTAAGTACCTTCTAGCGCCTACACGAAGTTTACGGTGGAGTCCACGAAATTCTGATTGGCTCGTTAGTAAGCCAGTGAGAGTGTCTCATATTTGATCAACCTATCGTTTACTTTACTAGCAATTTGATTTTTTTATGATATTCTCGACAAGTTTTCCCCTTGCAAGTTCATAATGCAGAATAGAATTGGTGAAAAAATTATCAAATCACATATTGAGTCATTTACAATTAATAGGCTATGTATATATATATTGTGACGAGAAAAATAGGTGGTATTGCAGTCTAAGCAATACATTGCACAAGGGGGGAGTAAAGCCTTCGCAAAAAATTATAGGCCAGTTGCACTAACATCACACATAATAAAAGTGTTTGAAAGAGTGATAAGGAATCAAATTTCTAGTTTTATGGAAAACAATGAATTGCACAACCCAGGACAACATGGATTTAGAGCGGGAAGATCCTGTCTGTCAGTTACTCAACCACTATGACAAAATCACAGAAGCCCTAGAAGAGAAGCAAAATGCAGATGTTGTATACACAGACTTTGCAAAGGCGTTCGACAAATGTGACCATGGGGTGATAGCTCACAAAATGAGGTCAATGGGAATAACTGGAAAAAGTAGGACGCTGGATACTCAATTTCCTGTCGAACAGAACACAGAGTAACAGTCAATCAGATAAAATCGAGTCCAAGCGATGTTAAAAGCTCTGTACCTGAAGGTACAGTCCTTGCACCGCTACTGTTCCTTATTCTCATATCTGATATAGACAAAAATACAGGTCACAGCTTCGTGTCGTCCTTTGCAGATGAAACGAAAATCAGCATGAAAATTACCTCTGCTGAAGACATTGAAAAACTACAAGCAGATGTCAACAAAGTTTTCGATTGGGCAGTAGAAAATAACATGTTTAACAGTGATAAATTTCAGGTACTAAAATACGGCAAAAATGAGGATCTGAACCATAATACAGGGTACAAAACACAATCGAATCCTCCCATAGTAGAAAACAGCATGTCAAGGATTTAGGAATAATGATGTCCGACGGTCTAACGTTTAGGGAGCAAGCAAATATTGCGTCAGCCAGAAAAATGATCGGATTCATTACGAGAACTTTCAAATCCAGGGATCCCATCACAATGGTTGTACTATTCAAGTCACTTGTGTTGTCCCGTCTCGAGTACTGCTCAGTACTCACTTCCCCCTTCAGAGCAGGAGAGATTGCTGAAATAGAGGGAATACAGAGAACATATACGACACGCATAGACGAGATAAAGCACCTAAATTATTGGGATCGTCTCAAAGCTCTCCAAATGTACTCTCTAGAAAGGAGACAAGAGAGATACCAAATAATATACACATGGAAAATACTGGAGGGCCAGGTCCCAAATCTGCACAGTAAAATAACAACGTACTGGAGTGAACGATATGGAAGAAAATGCAACATTGAACCAGTGAAGAGCAGAGGTGCCATAGGCACAATCAGAGAGCACTATATAAACATCAGAGGTCCGCGGCTGTGGTGGGTATGTGGCCCTGCGGGCCGCTCCAAGCAACAGCCTGGTGGACCAAGCTCTCACCAGTCGAGCCTGGCCTCGGGCCGGGCTTGGGGAGTAGAACAACTCCCAGAACCCCATCAAGCAGGTATCAAGCAGATGGAATGCCAGTTGCATAAAACAAAAGGAAAACAAAGTTCAACTGCAAGTTGTCTTCACGGTGAGGTAAACTGTAGGATAAGACAGAAGGAAAAACATTTAAAAATACTTTACTTCTGTAATTTATTTAACTTGAGTTTTTTATCAAACATAAAATAATATCCAGGCTTGGCTCTAATTCAAAGAGTGCAAAACAAACAAGATGAACAATCAAATTTACATTACGTTAATGTGCAAATAAAATATGGTGCTAGAATACTGTGAGCCAGACTGAATAACTATTACCACACCGGGGTATGTCAGCAGGTCTACTCAGCAGAGCACTCAGGAGTAATCTGAATCGTAGTGGGCTAGGTAGCCCTATATATATATATATATATATATATATATATATATATATATATATATATATATATATATATATATATATATGTCGTACCTAGTAGCCAGAACTCACTTTTTGGCCTACTATGCAAGGCCCGATTTGCCTAATAAGCCAAGTTTTCCTGAATTAATATATTTTCTCTAATTTTTTTCTTATGAAAAGATAAAGCTACCCATTACATTTTGTATGAGGTCAATTTTTTTTCATTGGAGTTAAAATTAACGTAGATATACGACCGAACCTAACCAACCCTACCTAACCTAACCTATCTTTATAGGTTAGGTTAGGTTAGGTAGCCGAAAAAGTTAGGTTAGGTTAGGTTAGGTTAGGTAGTCGAAAAACAATTAATTCATGAAAACTTGGCCTATTAGGCAAATCGGGCCTTGCATAGTAGGCTGACAAGTGCGTTCTGGCTACTAGGTACGACATATATATATATATATATATATATATATATATATATATATATATATATATATATATATATATATATATATATATATATATACGGCGACGGCCGTGCAGGTGGTGCTGGTAGTCGTGGGTAACTATGAACCGGCTCACTTTAACTACTTGTTTGAGATGGCATGAGCTCCCAGCGACGAGGTGAGGTGACAGGCCGTGGTGTAGGGGGGAGACTGGTGGTACTATCTAGACGTCTGGAAAGTTGTTGTTGTGGCTGCAGTTCTTGACTATATATACATGATATGATAGAATAGGTGATGATGGAACAGGCCGAATCTCTTCCTAGAGAGATTATCGTGACAATATATTACCATATAATATCAAGACTTAAGAGTTTCTAAGCAAATAAGCTGGACCAAAGTTGTCTCTGTTATTAGTACTGGAGTGAGTGGTGAAGCTGCAGCTGTGATGAGGTATAATGATGATATCCTTGATGACCTCTTGTCTTCACTACTCTTCATGCTCAAGTCCTTCAACCCCACTGTCCGCTCTCTATGGCCCTGGTGTTTATGGTCCAACTATACAATGTTTCGGTCCTTCTGCTCAGTTTTGTTAAGCTGGGAGAGGTATTGTAACGTGGGAGAGGTATTGTAACGTGGGAGAGGTATTGTAAGTATTGTAAATTATTTAAACAACGATTTAATATTTTGTTGAGATGTATAATTTTTGTATGAAGTTATAATGTATTTCCTTAGTTTAGTGAGGGAAGGAAGTAATAACCTTAGAGAGAACACGCGTTAATGGTAATATTACAATAGTCTTGTTAATGGTGTACATTTACAATGATGTAGAAGCACTCATTGTACAGGGTATGTACACCTCAGTAATTGTAACATTGTATTTTCTTGCATTTCAGGTAAAGATGGTCAATTGTGGGAGTGCTGAGAGGGGGGAAGACGGCCCGTGAGGACTAGACCCTGTGACAGGTAGCTGTGGTGTCTCTTGTTAGTCTTTCTTTATGGTGGCCCTATGGTGGCCCTGGTTATGGTGGCCCTGGTTATGGTGGCCCTATGGTGGCGCCGGCTGTGCTTGAACACAAGACAACATGCAGGCAACGCTGCTCATTGCAGAGAAACACCAGGTTGAGAAGTCTTTAGTGAAGATGTTCGGCTTGCAATGGTTTTAATGTTGTTCCCTAACTGCCTTTGCCACTTCGTGGGGAGGGGGTATAGGGTGTTTATGTAGCTTCAGGGCACCAATCTCCCCAGCCACAGGGCATGGCGAGAAGGCACCCCTAAGCATACCTAATACCCTGTCAAACACAAACTAAAATACACATAAATGGCAGATCTCATCACAACCCACAAGAGTTAAGATGATAGTAATAACACACAATAACAACATGAAAATAACATACACAAAATGGAAAATTCTTTTGTATTTGGTTTTTCTTATGGGACACGGCACACACAGGGAGAGGTGCACAGTATATCATTAAGAAAGAATTAAAGCTGAAGGCAAATCAACAAGCTGCCTAAGCGGCAGGATTGGTGACGTGACATCGGCATACATGGAAAAAACTATTCATAGTGGAAGCTCCTAACAAGGCCCTGGAGCGGGAGGGATATCATGTACGCGCATGGGGGTCCCTCCGGCCAGGTCACCCACCCTCTTGTGAGACACCATCAGGAGAAGTGGTACTCCAGATGACGACTCTGCTTAGATAGTTGGCTACCAGCTATCATGGCTGCGGTTCACCTAAGCAAGACTAAATTAACCCTTATACACCCCGTGCACGGTGATCCTGGAACTAAGGTGGTCTGCCTCTAGATGTGATCTTGGACCATATTCTGTAGATGGAATATGTGCAGGTCAGGGCTTTCACAGAGCAAATCTCAAGGTCGCTCACCATCCTCCTCTCCAATTAAGGGTTATTGAAGAGGCGGATGCTGTGTGCTTCTCGGTGTATTCTCTGACCTTTTGAAGGATCTCTGGGGTGCCGTACTTGTCACACTTGCTCTGATGTGGACGGGAGTGTGGGAAGTTATCAGCAGAGACCTGGGTGTCTAATATAAAGGCCTCGTCACCTTTGCAGGCTATGATGTCAGGCTTACAGAAGGTCACTCCATCCGGTATACGGACTTCACGTTCCACCTCGAAACCTTTTTTGCCGCAGGCGACTGGCTACGAACCGGGTGATATCGTCATGACGTTTCACCCGAGCCCCGTGCGTCTTGTGGTATGTCTGGGATATGTGGTCCAGGGTCCCTGGTTTCTGACAAGCATCGCAGAGACCAGAAGCCTCGGGTCTACCCCTAGCTGCTCTAGACGGCGTGGCCTCAGCGTTTGCCCTAATCTGGATGGCGTGAGCAAAATCTCCTCCGCTTTTTTTTATTATTACTATTACCTGCTTGATGGGGTTCTGGGAGTTCTTCTACTCCCCAAGCCCGGCCCGAAGCCTGGCTCGACTTGTGAGAGTTTGGTCCACCAGGCTGTTGCTTGGAGCGGCCCGCAGGGCCACATACCCATATACCCATATACCCATACCAATTTTCTATTTTCTACCACAGACGTGGCCACACATTTACAATGCTAAACAGCATATGTACATTTTCTTCTGTCTTCCATGGACAGGGTTAGAGATCTGTTAAACATATAGTTCAAGGGTTTATTGAACAATCAACCACAGAAGGTGATTCGGTGCTTTTAAAATGCTAAGCTAACCTACATACGTAAATACATAGATACACAGATTTACGTATGCCCTACATAAAGTGTTCGATGTGTCTTTAATGTGCATTTACAAAGGTGAAATGTAATTCTGATCAGTTTCCATATGTACCTTATACACACACACATATACGTACATATAAATATATACATACATATATATACATACATCTTCAGAAGGACTCCTTCTGAAGATGTATTAATACTGTCACATTTTTAATCACGTGGTTATTTTTCGTGATTTACACACATATATACATACATATATACACACATGCATTCACATACATTTGTCTCTTTTACTCTGACAGGGTGAGATAGCTGACAGAGAAACTAGTGTGCAATTAAGCACTTAATCACTGAAGGTGATTAAGATGCTTTTACAAGCTCAGGTTATATAGTTATATCACATACATACATTGTATAATTGATACATTGCATGGTTAATCTTGGGTACAAGTCCAATATATCATAAAGTGTTCCAGTACTCATATAGTAATTACAGAGTTCAGCATACCTTAGTACAGGAGGGCGAAAGTCAGTCAATATGGGACATTCTACAATATAATGTTCAAGAGAGTGCAAGTTTTCTTTCACAAAGTTGACACATTGTGTACTCGACATTTGGGTCACCTCCGCTTAGCAGACGGGTACCGGATGCGACCCACTTGTGGCAAGATGGGACCTCACAAGAGGACACAAGGCCGGCACCGTCGACCATGCTATACAGTTTTGCTTTCCATTTCCTAGAGCGCTAAGAGATGCTCAAGATTAGCTGCTTAAGACCAGTTAAGGCCTGAGAGATCATGTAGGGATTGTGTATATAGAAATGTATTTATTTTGTCCAGTGAAAATGTAACAAGGAAGTTTGCAAATCTGAATTGCCATTTATTGTCTGTATGGTGTTGTGATTGGTGGCCGCGACCTCTGAACACTGTATAATAATACAAATAAATAGAATGATCCAATTAATATATAATATAGCGCCGCTGCTAATATTACTGCCGGTAACATCAATAATATTAACAATAATACTAGGTAAGTAATTCAAGTGGATGGGGTGACTATAGTGTGTATAATTACCTAAGTGTAGTTACAGGATGAGAGCTACGCTCGTGGTGTCCCGTCTTCCCAGTACTCTTTGTCGTATAACGCTTTGAAGCTACTGACGGTTTTGGCCTCCACCACCACTCCACTTGTTCCAAGCCTCTACCACTCTGCGAAAGTAACTTTCTGATGTTTTTTTCTGCAGCTTTGTTTCCTGAGCTTAAATCTTTGTCCTTTTGTTCTTAAGTTGCAATTTTCAAACTTTTTTTTGTCAATTTTGTCGATTTTCGTTGCTGTTTTGTATGTAGTGATCATATCATTTCTTTTTCTTTTGTCTTGTAGATTTTGTATGCATATATTTAACGCCTCTAACCTCTCCTCGTAGCTCTTGTTTTCCAGCTCCGGAAGGCATTTTAGTTGCATGTCTTTGCACATTTTTCTTGTTTAATGATGTGCTTCTTGCTATATAGTCACCATACACCCGCTGCATATTCCACTTTGGTCTCACGAAGGTCGTGAACAATTTTTTGAATATCTCATAATCCACGTATTTAAACGCGATTCTGAAGTTGGGAAGCACAGCACAGGTTCCTTGCACATGTTTTTAAGTGGTCCTCAAGTGACAGGTTTTTATCCAAATCCCAACCAAACCGCGACGAAATACGACGTTGCTGCAACGTTGGAACAGGTTTAAACCCTAACGGTGTAACACCGATATAGCGAGTTGTAACAACGGTCTAATACGTCATAAAACGTTTGACAGGATGTAGCACTTTTATTACAAGTTGTAACAAGGGAATGATAGGGACCGTTACGTTTATGCGTGGGGGGGGGGAACCACCCCCTAGATCTCCTTATGAGAATTGTTAACATTTCCCATGATTTGTAGCTAGGTCTCTTATAGTATAGATACGGATAATTGAGGAGGGAAGGTATCCGGCAGAGTCTAGCCCCAAGCATCCGGCCTCCACCCTTGGACAAACATATACTTTTTGTGTATACAGTTGTAGGTGTTGGAATTTAGGCCAAAGCCACGCACTGGAACCTCTAAAGTTACTGACTTCTATGTTCCCCCACAAAGCTCGAGCCGCTAATATTTGTAGGTGCGGATACAGGGGTACTGGTGTGTGTGTCCTGGGGCGG
>WNGS01046492.1:0-11388 GCA_020271785.1 Procambarus virginalis | reverse complement strand
CTTGTGAGGTATTTAATCAGATTTGGACATACTTCAGAAATGTTCTGAAAAAATGGCTGCCTAATTTTAACCCAGCCAATTGCAAAGTTACGAAAATGTAACTGGCGTATTAAAAACAGCAAATAGGAAAAAGGGAAAAAAATTTCTTGCATCAGGAGGAAAGTCCTGGGAAGTGAACATGACCCGATTTGTGCTGCCAGAAGTCTACATTAGCTGAATAACAGCTGCATAATGTCATGCTGAACAACTTGAGTGCATCCTACAGAAAATTTGACAAGGGGGCTATTTTAGGCCCTATATACAGCGAAGGCGAGACCTGCACTTAGATAGGCATTCACAACATGGAACTCCTACCTAAAAAAGACCATAATAAACTAGAAAGGTACAGTGATACGTAAAGAGACTCGTTCCTTAGTTGAAGGGTGTAAAATATGAGGAAAGATTGTGAGAACTCGACCTTACCACACTCTAGGAAAGGAGAGACAAGGGAATATGATAATATAAAAGATTCTAAGGAAATCGACAAGGTAGACAAAGCAGTATTTTTCAAAGCTAGGAACAGCAAAACGAGGGTTTATAGATAAAACTAGAGGCCAATGAGTCACAAGGACGTCAGAGAGATGTTTTTCAATGTTAGACCTGACAGTAGTTCTCAATTTACTGGTAAGATGATAGTCGTTGAAGCTAGTTAGATTCAAAGTTTAAATATAAGTATGATAAAGTTGGGTGAAAAGAGAGCGCAATAATCTAAGAATGTTATGGAAGGCGAGCGGCTAGGAGCCTTGCTAGCAGTCTCCTCTAGGGGGGGAGGTGCATATATATTGACATGACAAAGAATGTCATGAATCGGTAAATTAGACAACCGAAAATTAGAAAGGCTGAGTCCAAGAGCTAAGAGTTCGAGCCTACAGCCACACAGTAAATGCATATATACCACACAGGACGCTGAACACCGTAACCGGTAGCTGTACCTGGCCCCTGGCCTAGACCCAACATAACAGTTACAGAAGGCGTTATGGAGCTTCCAAGCTACTAGGTGGGTGTGGTAGTGGGTTTAATGACCAGTAGTGAAGTATGTGCTTTTAATACATACTCACACTTGCTCATACTTCACATTAATAGAAATAAACTCTATATTAATATTGTTGAAGTGACTTGTGAATTATTTGTATGTGAGGCGGCCTCATGTCAGGTGAGGTGAATGACGTCACAGGTAGTTGACCCATCAGGCCAAGCTAGTCAAGAGGCGCGGCGGGCAGTGTGGCGCGGGCCGGCGTGGGGAGAGGTGCTGCTCACCGCCCGCCTCATTGGTTTTACTAAATTAGTCACCTGGACAGTCCTGTGCATGAGGTTACCTGCGCCAGACTTACAGGCAAGTTACTCTAGATGATTAGTTTTATTGTATTAAGTATTATACCTTTGTCTATTAATAGACTTTTACCTAGCTTAACACTTTTGATGAAACTTATTAAAACAAAATTAAATTCTAAAATGAACAATTAAATTCTAAAATGACTGCTGTGTGATTAACTGTCCACGACTGCTCGGGTTTCAACTTCATAGTGAAATTGACTGTTCGACCAAATGCAGGTGGAAAAAATGCAAAATTATTATAGTAGATAAATTCTGGCAGTTATAAGGCGTTTCTTGTGAACGATCAGATTTCAATCCTTGAAATAAGGACCAAAAACTTAAAATCAAGCAAGCGTCACACAACATCCCCGCCCATCCTATGTGAATGAAACTAGCCACCCTGAGTCAGTGTCGTCCACGCTGCCGCCAACCCCAGAGACGCTTTAATTAACATTAACGTCCAGTGTAACCAAGTACTATATTTTTTCCAATATAAGTGAACATTAATCTATATTTATATTGTGCATAGATCTATGATAGTTGAATTAAATTATTGCACTTACTACACTACATATTAGTGTATTACAACCTGTCACCCTCGCCTAATAAATAATAATATAAAAGGTCATATCAAAAACTATTTTAATTTGTGTGTAAAATGTATGAACTGTTGTGGATCAGTGCATGAACGACCATAGACTGAGGACAAGTTAAATGTGAAGCGTTCTTCACGTTCATGTTTGGCTGCCGGGTTAACGACCACTTGGTCGTTGTAGAGAACGTTCGTGTTTGGCTGCGGGTTAACGACCACTTGGCCGTTGTTGAGAACGTTCATGTTTGGCTGCCGGTTAACGACCACTGGCCGTTGTTGAGAACGTTCGTGTTTGGCTGCCGGGTTAACGACCACTTGGCCGTTGTTGAGAACGTTCGTGTTTGGCTGCCGGTTAACGACCACTTGGCCGTTGTTGAGAACGTTCATGTTTGGCTGCCGGGTTAACGACCACTTGGCCGTTGTTGAGAACGGGCTGTGGATGAGTCAGGTCTGAGGTTGGGTTTTGCCATTGTCGTAAGTCAGCTTTTAGATGAACCAAATTCTGACCTGATATTGTCTTGCAGGATGTTTCTCAAACGTTATGTAACGATTTTTAATTTACTATTTTGATCAATTTAGTATTTGATGCATTTAATGTGTAATTTCAGGTATGTACGAGGGTGCATCAGTACAACGGCACTGCAGGTATGGTCAGTCACAAGAAATGGTCTACACTTTCCCGAGTTGAACTTTAGCAGCCATTTTCTAGACCATTCCTCCAGTTTATCCAGGTCATCCTGTAGTCTCTGTCTATCTTCATCCGTCTTGATTCTTCTCATAACTTTTGCATCATCAGCAAACATTGAGGGGAATGAGTCTATACCCTCCGGAAGATCGTTCACATATATTAGAAACAAGGATGGGTCCAAGTACTGAGCCCTGTGGGACTCCGCTGGTGATATCTCGCCACGCTGATGTCTCCCCCCTCACCGTTACTCGCTGTTTCCTGTTGCTTAAGTACTTCCTTATCCACTGCAGCACCTTCCCTTTTACTCCTGCCTGTTGCTCCAACTTTTTTAACAGCCTTTATGGGGTGCTGTGTCAAAGTGTTTTGGCAATCCAGGAAAATGCAGTCGGCATACCCTTCTCTTTCCTGCCTAATTTTTGTTGCCCGGTCATAAAATTCTATTAACCCAGTGAGGACAATTTACCATCCCTGAACCCATGTTGGTGGTGCGTTACAAAGTTACTTCCCTCCAGATGCTCTACGAGCCTTTTCCTCACGATCTTCTCCATCACCTTGCATGGTATACAAGTTAAGGAAACTTGTGTGTGTACTCACCTATTTGTACTCACCTATTTGTGCTTGCGGGGGTTGAGCTTTGGCTCTTTGGTCCCGCCTCTCAACTGTCAATCAACTGGTGTACAGATTCCTGAGCCTACTGGGCTCTATCATATCTACACTTGAAACTGTGTATGGAGTCAGCCTCCACCACATCACTGCCTAATGCATTCCATCCGTTAACTACTCTGACACTGAAAAAGTTCCTTCTAACGTCTCTGTGGCTCATGTGGGTACTCAGTTTCCACCTGTGTCCCCTTGTTCGCGTCCCCCCAGTGTTGAATAGTTTGTCCTTGTCTACCCGGTCGATTCCTCTGAGGATTTTGTAGGTTGTGATCATATCTCCCCTTACTCTTCTGTCTTCCAGTGTCGTAAGGTGCATTTCCCGCAGCCTTTCCTCGTAACTCATGCCTCTTAGTTCTGGGACTAGTCTAGTGGCATACCTTTGGACTTTTTCCAGCTTCGTCTTGTGCTTGACAAGGTACGGGCTCCATGCTGGGGCTGCATACTCCAGGATTGGTCTTACATATGTGGTGTACAAGATTCTGAATGATTCCTTACACAGGTTCCTGAACGCTGTTCTGATGTTAGCCAGCCTCGCATATGCCGCAGATGTTATCCTTTTTATGTGGGCTTCAGGAGACAGGTTTGGTGTGATATCAACTCCTAGATCTTTCTCTCTGTCCGTTTCATTAAGTACTTCATCTCCTATTCTGTATCCTGTGTCTGGCCTCCTGTTTCCACTGCCTAGTTTCATTACTTTGCATTTACTCGGGTTGAACTTCAACAGCCATTTGTTGGACCATTCACTCAGTCTGTCTAGGTCGTCTTGTAGCCTCCTACTATCGTCCTCAGTTTCAATCCTCCTCATAATTTTTGCATCATCGGCAAACATTGAGAGAAACGATTCTATACCCTCTGGGAGATCATTTACATATATCAGAAACAGTATAGGTCCAAGGACTGACCCCTGCGGGACTCCACTCGTAACGTCTCGCCAATCTGAGACCTCACCCCTCACACTGACTCTTTGTCTCCTGTTGCTTAGGTACTCCTGTATCCAACGGAGTACCTTCCCTTTCACTCCAGCCTGCATCTCCAGCTTTTTCACTAGCCTCTTGTGTGGCACTGTATCAAAGGCTTTCTGACAATCCAAAAATATGCAGTCTGCCCACCCTTCTCTTTCTTGCCTTATTTTTGTTGCCTGGTCGTAGAATTCAAGTAACCCTGTGAGGCAGGACCTGCCATCCCTGAATCCATGTTGGTGCTGTGTTACAAAGTTCTTTCGCTCCAGGTGCTCCACTAGCTTTCTTCGCACAATCTTCTCCATCAGCTTGCATGGTATGCAGGTTAGGGACACTGGCCTGTAATTCAGTGCCTCCTGTCTATCCCCTTTCTTGTATATCGGGACTACATTAGCTGCTTTCCAAATTTCTGGCAGTTCCCCTGTTGCCAGAGATTTGTTATACACTATGGAGAGTGGTAGGCACAGTTCTTCTGCTCCTTCCTTAAGTATCCAAGGAGAGATTCCATCTGGGCCTATAGCCTTTGTCACATCCAACTCTAGTAAACACTTTCTTACTTCCCCGCTTGTAATCTCAAACTCTTCCAGTGGTTCCTGGTTAGCTATCCCCTCTCTTAACTCTGGGATTTCTCCTTGTTCTAGGGTGAAGACCTCTTGGAATTTCTTATTCAGTTCCTCACATACTTCCTTGTCGTTTGTAGTGAATCCTTCTGCCCCTATCCTTAATTTCATAACCTGTTCCTTTACTGTTGTTTTTCTCCTGATGTGGCTATGCAGCAATTTAGGCTGAGTCTTTGCCTTGCTTGCGATGTCGTTTTCGTATTGTCTTTCCGCCTCTCTTCTCATCCTGACATATTCATTCCTGGCATTCTGGTATCTTTCTCTGCTCTCCAGTGTCCTGTTATTCCTATAGTTTCTCCATGCCCTTTTACTTTGTTGCTTAGCTAGCCTACATCTCTGATTAAACCATGGGTTTCTCATCTTCATTTCACTGTTTTCCTTTTGGGCTGGGACAAACTTGTTTGCTGCTTCCTTGCACTTTTGCGTGATGTAGTCCATCATATCTTGGGCCGTCTTTTCCCTGAGCTCTGTTTCCCATGCTATGTCTGTTAGGAATTTTCTTATCTCCTCATAGTTTCCCTTTCGGTATGCTAACCTTTTGGTTTCAGTATCTCTCCTCGAGTTCAATAACCCTTCTTCAATCAGGTACTCAAACTCCAATACACTGTGGTCGCTCATCCCTACTGGGGCCTCAAAACCGATTTCTCTTATGTCAGAGTCGTTCAGGGTGAAGACCAGGTCGAGTCTCGCTGGTTCGTCATTTCCTCTCATCCTTGTGGGTTCTCTGACATGCTGGGTTAAGAAGTTTCTAGTCACCACCTCCAGTAGTTTGGCAGTTTGTGTGTGTGTTGTGTGTGTGTGTGTGTGTGTGTGTGTGTGTGTGTGTGTGTGGTGTGTGTGTACTCACCTAGTTGTACTCACCTAGTTGTGCTTGCGAGGGTTGAGCTCTGGTTCTTTGGTCCCACCTCTCAACCGTCAATCAACAGGTGTTCAGGTTCCTGAGCCTATTGGGCTCTATCATATCTACACTTGAAACTGTGTATGGAGTCAGCCTCCACCACATTACTTCCTAGTGCATTCCATTTGTTAACCACTCTGACACTAAAAAAGTTCTTTCTAATATCTCTGTGGCTCATTTGGGCACTCAGTTTCCACCTGTGTCCCCTTGTGCGTGTGCCCCTTGTGTTAAATAGCCTGTCTTTATCAACCCTGTCGATTCCCCTGAGAATCTTAAATGTGGTGATCATGTCCCCCCTAACTCTTCTGTCTTCCAACGAGTGAGGTTCAATTCCCGTAGTCTCTCCTCGTAGCTCATACTCTCAGCTCGGGTACTAGTCTGGTGGCAAACCTTTGAACCTTCTCCAGTTTAGTCTTATGCTTGACTAGATTGGACTCCATGCTGGAGCCGCATATCCAGGATTGGTCTGACATATGGGTATATAATGTTCTGAAAGATTTCTTACACAAGTTTCTAAAGGCCGTTCTTATGTTATCCAACCTGGCATATGCTGCTGATGTTATCCTCTTGATATGAGCTTCAGGGGACAGGTCTGGCATGATACCCTGGAAAAACAAACCAAAACTGTCTCTATTTTCCGCTTGTTACAACTGTAATAAAAGTTTTACATCTTGGCTTAACGTGTTTATGACGTATTAGAACGTTTTACAACTTGCTATATTGGTTGTTATAGCTGGTTAGGAGGGGTTAAAACTTGCTCGAACGTTGTACCAACGTCGTAGTTCGGTGTGTGTTTGGCGGGTATCAACCCCAGGTCTTTCTCTCTCACTGACTCTTGAAGTATTTCATCTCCCAAGTGATACCTTGTATCTGGTCTCCTGCTTCCTACCCCTATCTTCATTACATTACAATTGCTTGGGTTAACTCTAACAGCCATTTGTTCGACCATTCCTGCAGCCTGTCCAGGTCTTCTTGAAGCCTCAAACTGTCCTCCTCTGTCTTAATCCTTCTCATAATTTTGGCGTCGTCAGCAAACATTGAGCGGAATGAGTCTATACCCTGGGAGATCATTTACGTATATCAGAAACAGGATAGGTCCAAGCACAGAGCCCTGTGGGACTCCACTGGTGACTTCACGCCAGTTTGAGATCTCACCCCTCACTATAACTCTCTGCTTCCTATTGCTTGGGTACTCCCTTATCCACTTGAGAGCCCTACCAGTTACTCCTGCCTGTTTCTCCAGCTTGTGCATCAACCTTTTATGGGGTACTGTTTCAAAGGCTTTCCGACAGTCCAAAAAAATGCAGTCCGCCCATCCTTCTCTTTCTTGCTTAATCTTTGTCACCTGATCGTAGAATTCTATCAAGCCTGTAAGGCAAGATTTACCCTCCCTGAACCCATGTTGCTGGGTTGTCACGAAGTCTCTTCTCTCCAGATGTGTTACTAGATTTTTCTCACAATCTTCTCCATCACCTTGCATGGTATACAATTTTGGACACTGGCCTGTAGTTCAGTGCCTCTTGTCTGTATCGCTTTTTAAATATAGGTACTACATTAGCAGTCTTCCATATTTCTGGTAGGTCTCCCATTTCCAGTGACCTACTATACACTATGGAGAGTGGCAAGCAAAGTGCTCCTGCACACTCTTTCAATACCCATGGTGAGATTCCATCCGGCCCAACAGCTTTTCTCACATCCAGCTCCAATAGATGCTTTTGACCTCATCGCTTGTAATTTCGAACCTTTCCAAGGTCACCTGGTTTGCTGCCACCTCTCCTAGCGCCGTGATTTCTCCCTGTTCTATTGTAAAGACCTCCTGGAACCTTTTGTTGAGTTCTTCACACACCTTTTTATCATTCTCTGTGAACCTGTCCTCGCCCACCCTAAGTTTCATCACCTGTTCCTTCACTGTTGTCTTTCTCCTGATGTGACTGTGTAGTAGCTTTGGTTCAGTCTTGGCTTTATTAGCTGTAACATCGTCGGACAGGAACGGACTTGTAAAGGTGGTGTTTACAAACGAAACCACGAAGGAGGATATTCTCGAATAGAAGAGTCGACTGCAGCATGTGGAGGGATACAAGAAAGTATTCCTGCAGAGGGACAGGACGAAGGAGGAGAGAGCCAGGGCAGCAGAGGCAAGGAGGAAGCGCAGGGAGAGAGGAGCAAACCAGGAAATCACAGCCCCCAACACAACAGTCCTAGAGACAAGAGGCGAACCCATAACCAGCATCCCAGCAACACCAGAGGGGAGGGCAACACCACCACCCCCTCTGCATAGAAACCCTCACTTCCCCTCACCCTACCTGCCCCCACCCAACCCTCCCTCCCCCCCACCCCATTCTTACCCTGTCACCCTTTCCCCATTCCCATGTCCCCCCTCCCACCTTCCCCCCTCCCCCTTCATCCCATACCCTCCCGCCCTCCTCCCCTCACCCTGTATCCTCCATGTCCCCCTATCTCCTTAACCCACACCCTACCTGTCCCCCCTTCCCTGAAACCCCCACCCCCTCACCCCAAACTCCTCTGAGACCCTGCAAACCATCTCACAGATCTTCTCACCCACGGAAAAGCTTCCCACACCAGCAGAATGCTCGCCAAGAAAGGGACAAGAAAATGAACTGAAGAAAGTGAGCTTCAAGGCAATGTACACTAACATAGATGGGATTACAAATAAACAAGTGAACTCGGAGATTGGGCACTAGAAGAAAACCCAGACATAATAGCACTCACAGAAACAAAGCTAACAAACACCATAACAAACGCAGTGTTTCCACAGGGCTACTATGTAGTGAGGAAAGAGAGGGAGAGAGAGGAGGTGGTGTAGCTTTGCTACTAAGAGAAGGTTGGAGTTTCGAAGAGATGGTAATTCAGAACTGTGAAGGTTTCAGTGACTACATATCAGGCACCATAGCAACTGGAGGACAGAAAATTATAGTAGTAGTCATATATAACCCCCCACCGAATGACAGAAGACCCAGACAGGAATATGATAGAAACAACTTGGCCACCATCAATATAATAGAGAGAGCAGCTTCTGTGGCTAGCAGGAACGGATCCAGGCTACTAATCATGGGAGACTTCAACCATGGAAGATAGATTGGGGGAACAGAGACCCACATGGAGGCCCAGACACATGGAGAGCTAAGCTGCTGGATGTGGCAACAAGAAACTTTCTAAGTCAACACGTCAAGGGACCGACAAGAATGAGAGGAGGGGATGAACCAGCCTTGCTTGATCTGATATTTACCCTAAATGAGTCGGATATAAGGGAAGTTAAGTTGGAAGCCCCCTTGGGAATGAGTGATCATAGTGTATTGAGCTTTGAGTACCTGGTTGAGCTAGGAATTATCACCCCCAAAAAAGAACTGGGAAACAAAGGGCTGGCGTACCGAAAGGGAAACTATGAGGAGATGAATAAATTCCTATGGGATATACATGGGACACAGAACTCGAAACCAAGTCCGTACAAGACATGATGGACTATGTCACCCAAAAATGTCAGGAGGCTGTAAGCAGGTTTGTCCCAGCCCAACAGGAAAAAACAGAGAAGCAAAGGAAGAATCCGTGGTTTAATAGGGAATGTATGAAAGCAAAGGAGCTGAACAAAAGGGCATGGAGGAACTTCCGTAATAACAGAACACCAGAAAGTAGAGAGAGATACCAGAGAACCAGGAACGAGTATGTTAGTGTGAGAAGAGCAGCTGAGAAAAGGTATGAAAATGATATAGCTAATAAAGCCAAGACCGAACCAAAGCTACTACACAGTCACATCAGGAGGAAGACAACAGTGAAGGAACAGGTGATGAAACTTAGGGTGGGCGAGGACAGGTACACAGAGAATGACAAAGAGGTGTGTGAAGAACTCAACAAAAGGTTCCAGGAGGTCTTTACAATAGAACAGGGAGAAGTCACGGCGCTAGGAGAGGTGGCAGCAAACCAGGTGACCTTGGAAAGGTTCGAAATTACAAGAGATGAGGTCAAGAAGCACCTATTGGAGCTGGATGTGAGAAAAGCTGTTGGGCCGGATGGAATCTCACCATGGGTATTGAAAGAGTGTGCAGGAGCACTTTGCTTGCCACTCTCCATAGTGTATAGTAGGTCACTGGAAACGGGAGACCTACCAGAAATATGGAAGACTGCTAATGTAGTACCAATATTTAAAAAGGGTGACAGACAAGAGGCACTGAACTACAGGCCAGTGTCCTTAACTTGTATACCATGCAAGGTGATGGAGAAGATTGTGAGAAAAAACCTAGTAACACATCTGGAGAGAAGAGACTTCGTGACAACCCATCAACATGGGTTCAGGGAGGGTAAATCTTGCCTTACAGGCTTGATAGAATTCTACGATCAGGTGACAAAGATTAAGCAAGAAAGAGAAGGATGGGCGGACTGCATTTTTTGGACTGTCGGAAAGCCTTTGACACAGTACCCCATAAAAGGTTGATGCATAAGCTGGAGAAACAGGCAGGAGTAACTGGTAGGGCGCTCCAGTGGATAAGGGAGTACCTAAGCAATAGGAAGCAGAGAGTTACAGTGAGGGGTGAGACCTCAGATGGCGTGAAGTCACCAGTGGAGTCCCACAGGGCTCTGTGCTTGGACCTATCCTGTTTCTGATATACGTAAATGATCTCCCAGAGGGTATAGACTCATTCCTCTCAATGTTTGCTGACGACGCCAAAATTATGAGAAGGATTAAGACAGAGGAGGACAGCTTGAGGCTTCAAGAAGACCTGGACAAGCTGCAGGAATGGTCGAACAAATGGCTGTTAGAGTTTAACCCAAGCAAATGTAATGTAATGAAGATAGGGGTAGGAAGCAGGAGACCAGATACAAGGTATCATTGGGAGATGAAATACTTCAAGAGTCAGAGAGAGAGAAAGACCTGGGGGTTGATATCACGCCAGACCTGTCCCCTGAAGCTCATATCAAGAGGATAACATCAGCAGCATATGCCAGGTTGGCTAACATAAGAACGGCCTTTAGAAACTTGTGTAAGGAATCTTTCAGAACATTATATACCACATATGTCAGACCAATCCTGGAGTATGCGGCTCCAGCATGGAGTCCATATCTAGTCAAGCATAAGACTAAACTGGAAAAGGTTCAAAGGTTTGCCACCAGACTAGTACCCGAGCTGAGAGGTATGAGCTACGAGGAGAGACTACGGGAATTGAACCTCACTTCGTTGGAAGACAGAAGAGTTAGGGGGGACATGATCACCACATTCAAGATTCTCAGGGGAATCGACAGGGTTGATAAAGACAGGCTATTTAACACAAGGGGCACACGCACTAGGGGACACAGGTGGAAACTGAGTGCCCAAATGAGCCACAGAGATATTAGAAAGAACTTTTTTAGTGTCAGAGTGGTTGACAAATGGAATGCATTAGGAAGTAATGTGGTGGAGGCTGACTCCATACACAGTTTCAAGTGTAGATATGATAGAGCCCAATAGGCTCAGGAACCTGAACACCTGTTGATTGACGGTTGAGAGGCGGGACCAAAGAGCCAGAGCTCAACCCCTGCAAGCACAACTAGGTGAGTACACACCACACAAACACACACACACACACACACACACACACACACACACACACACAACACCACACACAGTT
>WNGS01046491.1:0-11561 GCA_020271785.1 Procambarus virginalis | reverse complement strand
GTAATTTAAAACTGGAGTCTGCCTACCTCCCCTCCCTTGAGGCTAGCTAGCCTTGTGATGAGGGGGCTCACATATGACTCCTTAGTTTCATTTTCAAGACCGTGGGGATGGCTTCGGCCTCCCTATCCAGGTGGTGTACGTGCAAAGAAACCATATAGGGTGCCTGTTTGGGTTATCGAACCACCCATGGAGGGGTTGGCCATGAGTAGCATGTCTCAAAGGTAGGTTTGTTTTGTCTGAGCTGGGGCAAGAGAGAATATGGTCTTTGCACTGGTGTTGGGGAATGTTTGATGCAACAAGACTTCCCTGTATAGTCCCTGTAAAAGTGACTTATCCCATAACCTTTCTTCTGTCACCATAATAGGTGATGGGAAACAGATTTGACTAGGTTATGTATTGGCTTAACTCATTGGCATTTAATGGAATGACTCCCAGCTCCCTATTGTCCAAATTGTATTGTCCCACTTAGTCTTGCATTTCTGTTGAATGTCCAGATATTCTAGAATGTAAAAATTGCATTCCAAATGTCCCTTTAGGTCACTTGTTCCTAGACAGAATCCTTAGTGAATTCGATACCTTTGATGTTACTCACCTTACGGCTTTCTGGGTGGAGTCCCTTGTGGCTACCTGAAGCTGCTATGCTGATATAGTGCCGAACTACTAGATGCCATCTGTTGTGGAGTCTCTTTAGGCATACTGAAAACAAAGATCTAGAACCTGGTCCCCTCAGAGGCACAGAGAGCAGTGGTACTTATGATAAAGTTATAGTGAATTTAATCTTGTCTGCCACTACTAGGGAAGCACCCAAAAATATCAGTGAAACAAAGCAGACCACTTCTAATTATACACTCAAGCGTAGTCTCAAAAACCACCAACAGGATTCCTTCAACAATGTAGACAAACCCTAAAAAGTTCATGAAACTAGCATGAGACCGTTCACCCCACCTCATTTGGGGGGTAAGAGGGAGGCAGAGCATGTCAGCCGGTTGCTCCACCCTCGGTTCTTTGTTGATGATGGATGTGTGAGAACCAGGACGACATCACACCACTTAACCACTAGCCTCCCGCCGCTTAAGAAGAACTCAAGCTACAGGCTTTGACCGAAAAAACATCTCCAATCCAAGGTATACCGGCCACCGAACTTTCAAGCCCCCCTCTCTCCACTTCCAGATCCTCTTACAAGAATTTCGCCGCCCCATCCTTCTTCCTCCCACATCTTCTCCAAGCTCTTTGGACATCAAAGCTCAAAGGATGTGTGAGGTACCCTCTTTGTTGCTCAGGCTCCGGTGTCCTCCTTTCTTGCCTTAACCCTTAAGTTGCGCAACACATCATATGATGGGATAAGTGACTTGCTATAAAATATGCATCCCATCGTATGATGTATTGGAGTACTACGCAAGATTTAAATGGCCCATGGATACACAGGGTTCACCTCACCTTCATCAGGGCTCTTGTAAACAGGCCATTTAAAAAAAAAATTGTGGGTCAATTCCCGGGTGTGAGGGCCTCAGTATTGAGTGAGCTACCAAGCCTGACGCAGGCAGCATGAGCTCACAGCACTGCTGTTCAGCTTGTGACCACAGCATCGCCTAAAAATGACAATATATATGTTCATGCTATTATTTAGCGATGATAATAGTACAGAAGACCCCTGACTGATAAAAATGACCAGGATTCTGATAATAGCAGGATTGTTGTGATAATTAGTGCTGTAGTGGGAGGAGTAATCTTGGTGAGGAGGGAGGTAGCATTGTCTGCTGACTCTGTGTGACCACCTTTTACTGTCTGGACTCACTATACCAGCTTAGTTGTTCGCTATGATAAACAAAACATGCAGATATTTATATATAATGTCTGTATATAAAAGCAAAAAGAGTATGGTGGCAAGTCGGGTGAGGTGGGAGAGGGAGGGAGTGGTAGCTAGTGGCGGGCTGCCACTGCCACTGCCATTCAGCATACCAACTTAGTGGTTCGTTATGGTGAACACGAATGTAGATACTTATATCATGTATATACAGTGTAATAACAGCAAAAGGAGTGTGGGGAAGAAGCCATTTTGCTGATGGGTGTGGCAACATCTGCATGATTTGTCATGTTGGTAGGGGTCGCCACTATGCTCTTTGGGCATTATACCAGCTTAGTTGAACAGTTATGGTGAACAAAACATGTAGATACTTATATATAACGTCTGTATATAGGGTAATAACACCACAAACAGTATTGCTGGGGGCTGAAATTTTAGTGCGTCTGACCTTGAATGTGTGAGGGAAGCAGCCCCCAGCTGAGTGTGTGTAGCGAAGTCTCTTAGTGCCTGAACTAACTATATCAGCTTAGTTGTACAGTTATGGTGAACAAAACATGTAGATACTTGTATATAACGTCTGTATATAGTGAATAAAAGCAAAAACAGCATGGTGGGAGGAGAATGTAGGTGAGTCAGGTGAGTTCAGGCAGAGAAGAAGTAGCAGCCAGTGGCGGGCTGCCACTGCCACTTAGCATGCCAACTTAGTGGCTCGTTATGGTGAACACGAATGTAGATACTTATATGTAACGTCTGTATATAGTGAATAAAAGCAAAAACAGTATGGTGGGAGGAGAATGTGGGCGAGTGAGGTGTTGAGGGAGTGAGTGGCAGCGAGTGGCTGGCTGGTGTGTGACGGTCACTCCTCGTTGCTTTTTGACTCATAATACCAACTTAGTGGTTCACTATGGTGAACAAAACATGCAGATACTTATATATAACTTGTGTATATAGTGTAATAACTGACAAAGTATTTGTTCACTGATGAACATAATAATTGAATCAACAATATGCACACCATAATTTTGAGTACAGCGATGATTCACACATTTCATTATATAAATATATCTCGCTACACACTATTGAATAATATTACAGCAAAAAAAATAAACGAAGAAAAATAAATCAGAGACATTGAAATAATTAGGTAATTATCTCTTTGTGGCCACTCCTGCCTGACAGCTGGGGAGGAGCAGACCGCCTGGGATGCACGTTGAGTCAGCGCCTGTTTTTTGCCAGACTTCCCCACCCTGTAGCGGACAATATATGCCACTTATGATTTTTTTATTATTTTTCCCATGATCAGAGAACACACATTAACCCTTAAATGGCGCATGGCTATATACCATTTGACACCCACAGGCGCATACAAAAAAAAAAATATAAAATTCTTTTTTCTTCAGACCTGTTAATTTTTGTTCACTTATGGGAAAAATAATAAAAAAATCGTAAGTGGCATATATTGCCCACTATAGGGCGGGGAAGTCTGGCAAAAAACAGGCGCTGACTCAGCGTGCGTCCCAGGTGGTCTGTTGATCGCCAGCTGTCAGGCCAGAGTTGCCACAGAGATAATTACCTAATTATTTCAATGTGTCTGATTGATTTTTTGTAGTTTTTTTGCTGTAATATTATTCAATAGTGTGTAGTGTGATATATTTATATAATAAAATGAGTGAATCGTCGTTGTACTCAAAAATATGGTGTGCATATTGTTGATTCAATTATGTTCATCAAACAGTGAACAAATACTTTGTCGGTTATTTCACTATATACACAGGGTTATATATAAGTATCTGCATGTTTTGTTCACCATAACGAACCACTAAGTTGGTATTATGAATCAAAAACTAACGAGGAGTGACCACCGTGTACCAGCCAGTCACTCACGCCCTCCCTCAAGTCACCTGACTCACCTACATTCTCCTCCCACAATACTGTTTTTGCTTTTATTCACTATATACAGATGCTATATATAAGTATCTACATTCGTGTTCACCATAACGAACCACTAAGTTGGTATGCTGAGTGGCAGGCAGTGGCAGCCCGCCACTGGCTGCCACTCCCTCCCTCACCTCACCTGACTTGCCACCATTCTCCACCCACCATACTGTTTTTGCTTCTATATACAGACGTTATATATAAGTATTTACATGTTTTGTCCACTATAACTGTACATCTAAGCTTGTATGGTGAGTAAAGGCACAAAGACGTAGGACCTCACACAGTAAGCTGATGGCTGCCGCCCTCAAGGCCAGACGCACCAATATTTCTCCTACAACAATACTGTTTGTGGTGTTATTACGCTATATACACACATTATATATAAATATCTACCTATTTTATTCACCATACTTGTACAAGTAAACTAGTATGGTGCCCAAAGAGCATCGTGGTAACCAGTAAACAACATGATAAATCGTGCAGACGACGCCACCGCCCTCACCAAAATGGCGGCTCCCAACCTACTCCTCTTGTTCTTTATACCCTCTATACACATGTTATATATAAGTATCTACATTTGTGTTCACCATAGTGAACCACTAAGCTGGTATGGTGAGTGCAGTCAATAAAAGGTGGCCACACACAGTCAGAAGACATTGCCACCACCCTCCCTCCCACAGCATTACTCCTCCCTCCATGGCGCACAGCACTAAATATCACCACAATCCTGCTATTATCAGAACCCTGGTCAGTTTTATCACAGTCAGGGGTTGTCTGTAATAATATCATCAATACATAATAGCATGAACAAGTATATTATGGCATTTTTAGGTGATGCTGTGGTCACAAGCTGAACAGCAGTGCTGTGAGCTCATGCTGCGTGCATCAGGCTTGGTAGCTCACTCAATACTGAGGCCCCTAACACCCGGGAGTTTGGCCCACGATTTTTTTTTTAAATGGCGTCTGTTTACAAGAGCCCTGATGAAGGTGTGGCGAACCCCGTGTATCCGCGGGCCGTTTAAATCTTGCGTGGTGCTCCAACACGTCATATGACGTGATGCGCAATTTATAGCAAGTTAGTCAACATGTCATATGACGTGTTGTGCAGTTTAAGGGTTAACAGGTTTAGAAGAAAAACATTTTTTTTTTTTTTGGTATGTGCCTGTGGGTGACAAATGCTAATTATAATTAGCCCTGAGCAACACAAGGGTTAACAATTTACAAAGAAAACAAAATTTTGGGGGAACACTTTATTTTCTGCGCACCAACAGAATGTCACAATAGAAGCTGTGCAACACGAAGGTTAACACTTTTCCCTATCTCGTGACACTTAATGCATCACCAATTTTTCTCCTGAGTCCTATTTTGTGACACTATTTGAGTCCAACAATAAAATATTTGTACAAAATTGATTTTTTATCCGATCGACTTTGGGATAGATTCAAAATGAGTTCCTTTAAATTGCGCACAATTTGATAACAAAATGAAATATGTAACATGAAAATTTGTCAGAACACTGGAAAGATATAAATAATTTTGTGATTTTTGAGATCCAAACTTAAAATATTTGGTAAAATTCCAGTTGCTCTATTATTATGTCTCCCTAGTTTTAAAATACGTATCTTTATATTGTGAACAATTTGTTACCAAATGAAAGACATAAGACGAAAATTGATGTTATCAAACTGAAGGAGTATACACATTAGGTCGCTGTGTGCAAATTGGAGCTCGTTCACGGGTAACTTTAGGCTTTGCTGTGGGGAGGCACGCCAGGCTTTTGGACATTATATGCATATACACCTGCAGGGAATTTAATTGCGGACACAATGATACCAAAACGAACGACGTAACAAGAGAATTAGGGTGAGAAAACTGAAACGAGTATACACATTTTACTGATTTTGTGCGCTCACGTGTAACTTTTGCCGACTTTGGGCTTTGCTGTGGGGAGTCACGCCAGGCTTTTTGTACATTATATGCATATACACCTGTAGGAAATTCTGTTGTGAACACACTGATACCAAAATGAACAACATAGCACAAGAATTTAGGTGAGAAACTGAAATGATTATACACATTTCGGTGTCGCCGAGCGCTTGCCCACACGCCGGGAGCATGACCTCTAAGTTTGTGGCGCGCATGATGGGAGTGAGAAAGTGTTAACATTTACACTCTTCAGACACCCCTGGTGTCCAATTTTTTTTCTCTCGAGTCCGAGCTGAGGACACGTTCTGCGTCTGATAGAAAAATATTTGTATAAAATTAATTTTTATCCGATCGACTTTGGGCTAGTTTCAAAATGAGTGCCATTAAATTCCCGTTCACCGTAGTAGGCTGCATGGCATCCTGGCCGTGGGCCCACACGGTTGACCTCGTGTTTTGTTGACACCGCGACGTGACCGGACCACTCTCCCTTGTGCCCAACACTTGTGCGTTTTTGAGCATTTATATCTGTTCCCGTGTGTTTTCCATCCACTATATACATTACACGATGGATCCTGGTCAAGGGCCAAGCAGTTCTACGCCTAAAGGAGAAAAGGATTCATCCCAAAAGGACAAGATAAGTATGCTGTATAAAAAGTAGTTGAGTGAAGCTTACACCCACAAAGATTTCCGGGTTAGTTGAGAAGTTTTCTGATATTGAGTCGGATGTTGAACATGAAGAAGCCCTGAGGTGACTTCAATAGTGATAATTTAGAGTCAGAAACAGGAGATTATGATGTTATAACGAGTGAGGACAGTGATGATAGTGAGGAGGACATTGAACCACTTGCCCCGCCGTCTCGTACTCGAAAGTGTGCATGTCCTGGACGTTCACCACAGCCAGATCGTGGTAATACCTGGTGTAGTGACAACACTCCACCACTTGTTGATGACTTCACTGGAACACCAAGCCTGACTATTCCGACATCCACCACTGCACTGCAATTTATTCATCAATTAGGGGGCCAGGTAGCCTGGTGGATACGTGCAGGATTCGTAATTCTGTGGCGGCTTCGATTCCCGCACCTGGCAGAAACAAATGGGCAAAGTTTCTTTCACCCTGTATGCCCTGTTACCTAGCAGTAATAGGTACCTGGGAGTTAGTCAGCTGTCACAGGCTGCTTCCTGGGGTGTGTGTGTGTGTGTGGTGTGGAAAAAAAAAAAAAAAAAAAAAAAAAAGTCGTTAGTGTAGTTAGTAAACAGTTGATTGATAGTTGAGAGGCGGGCCGAAAGAGCAAAGCTCAACCCCCGTGAAATACAACTAAGTGAATACCCCCTCCCTGTCCACTCATTGTTGCCGTGAGGGGGCTTGGTGGGCGGCTGCCGGAGTGTTATGCTCCTTAAGACAGTCCTCTGTCCTTTGTAGCCTTATGCTCTTGCTGCTGTCCTCTCTAATTCTGCTGGACACCTTTTCCTTTTCCTTTTGTTTAATTTTTCTCCCCCGCCCCCTTCTCCTTTCTCATTGTCATTTCCTCATTTCTTGCTGACCTTGTGCCTGTCTTGATCATTCTTTTGGCCTTCTTTTGTTTTGACGCTCGGGTGTTTGAGGAGGCATACTCTTTTGCACCTGTAGAACTGTAGTACCCAACGTCTCGAGCGAGGGGAACCTTTTATTGTCAATCCCCTTTTCGTCACTGAACCTGATCTCGACGGACTGATGTTTCTTAAGGCGACGTTTGTGGGCGTATACTCATGATGCACCCCCTAGGGGGCCCCAGCATGATCGGCGATAGCTTCTTGTTGGGTGTCCTACCTCTTAAGTGTGGCTCCATGGTGGGTGTGGGGGCACATTCATGAATAAAGTGTTTCTTCTCGTATTTATGTCTATGAATGTACCTCTTGTACCCTCTCAGGTTCGTGGGATGGGCAACCAAGCCCCTGAGTCGGACTGTATTGGAAGACCGGGCTCTGTAGCTCCCGCTGCGTTGGGCCCTGACCTTGCTCCTCCTTTGACCCTCCTGACTACTCCCTTTGGCTCCCCTGCCTCCTCTGTGGTTGGGTCGAGCCACAAGCCCTCAGTGGTGATCACCTCATCCCCTGGCACGGCTCAGTCTCTCGTTGTGACTACTGTACTTGCGCCTTTTAATCCCTCTCTGGGGGTTTTCAACGCCATGCGCACCACGGCCGCAGTCGCTCGATTCCTTCCTGTCTTAATGCGTATCAAGCCTTGTTTGGTCCCACTCCGTGGGCCAAATACTTTAATCTCCTCCCTCTTGATTCTACGCCTTTGACGATTTTTCCCTCCATAGGCATCTTGTTGATTCCATAGATGCCTCTGTTACCTTCAACCCCACCCGTCTCGGTACACGTGTCATTGCTGCTGCTCCTCAGGATGCAGCCTCCTGCTTGGCTGCCTTATCCTGCAATGGCGAGACCCCTGTTTGGGTCTCCAAGAACGCTCGGTTGAATGCTAGTGTTGGCACTATTCTCCTCCCTCCCCATGTTGCAACCAGTGTTCGGAATCTGCAGGACTGCCACGAAGATATTCGGCATATCCTTGAAGCCCAGGGCCATTCTGTCCTCCAGGTAAACACGTTTACTCGTCCACCTCGTGGTCGTCGCCGTCATCCCCTTCGGGTTGTGAAGATTACCTTTGATGGTAGGACCCTTCCGCCCCCTGTCATTCTTGCTGGTGCCAGGTGCTCTGTCCAGGAGTGCATTCCCTCTCCTGGGCTCTGTAATAAGTGCTGGAGGTTTGGGCATGGAGTCCTCCACTGCTCCAGTACTGTCTCTTTCTGTCTTGTGTGTGGGGACGAGATTCACTCTAAGTCGGAGTGCACTTCTCTCCAGGCTGGCTACCTCAATTGCGGTGAGGCCCACCTTGCCTACTCCCACGAGTGTGTGCATAACAAGCTTGAGGCGGCCATCCTCAACTTGAAGCACCGGAAATGTTTGTCCTTTCCTGAGGCGAGGCACCAAATTCGCTGTCTCCCGCCTTACGCTAACTTCTCTTACACTCGCATGTTGTGCTCTTCCTCTCCTCGTCCTTCCCACCTTCCTCTGTCTCACAACCGTTTCTGGGCCTTAGACCCAGACACGCCCACTGCCGCCACCTCTGTTCCTTTGCGTTCTGTCCCGAAGGGTCCCCCTCATGGCTCTCTGTCTGGGGTTCCCCTTTTTTCTACCCAGTCTGTCATATCTCCTGTGTCTTCTTCCTCGTCTCCCTCCGATCCTCCTTCATGTCCTTCTCCTCGGTCTATTGGCACTCCACGCCACCTGTCGGTGCGAGCTGATGTCCATCACTCATCCAACGGCCATCATGTCTGCTCTTGTTCTGCTTCTCCTGTTGAGGCGCTAGAATCTGTTGCCCAGTACGTTGTTGCTGGGTCACCTGCCTCTCTGAGTCAGAAGCGTAAGCCTGGTTCCTCTCCTTCATCCTCCCCGGCAGGTAAGAAGGCTTCGCTTTCTTCCTCGCCCCCCTCTTCTGACTCTCTCGCTCCTTCCCCTCCCGTTTCGGTGGTTGCGCCCCCTGTTCCTGCTATGGAGGTTTCTTTGGGCCCCGCTTCCCTCTTGGTTGCTGCCCTTGCTGAGGTGCGCTCCCCTCTTTCTGCTCCTCCCCTTGGTGCTATCCTTGACTGCTCCTCTCTGGTTGTCTCCTCCTCCGGATCACACCCGTCCACCTCTGGTCTGTTCTCCTGCTTCCTTTCCTCCGTCTTTGTTCAGTTTACCCGTGCCCCCTAACCCTGACTTTGCTGACCCTGATCCCAACCCTGATCTCCTTTAACATCCTATGTTCCTCTTTCACCTTTGTTTCTTCCTTGTTCTCTGTTGCTGTCCTTTCTCTTCCTGTCAATGACTATTCTTCAATGGAACATTTGTGGTTTTTACGCCAATTTCCTTGAACTCCAACTTCTACTTTCACAATTTTCACCCTTTTGTGTCTGTCTCCAGGAGCCGATGCTTGGTGCTCGTCCTGGTCGCTTTCGTGGCTATTCCTTTCTTCCCCTCCCCCCTAGCTGTTGCTGGGCTCCTAACTCTTCTGCTTTCTTGTCTTGATTCGCTCTGATGTTCCTTTTGTCCCCTTACTTTTTCCTTCGCCTTTCCATTGTTCTGCTGCTCAAACATGAGGAAATGGTACAAGGTTTGTTCTATTTATCTCCCCCCGTGTGTCCTGCTTTCTCTTCCTGATGTTAAACACCTACTGGACTCCTTGCTGGAGCCTCTGCTCCTGCTAGTGATTTCAATTGTCGACATACCCTTTGGGATGATGTTCTGATAAACACCCGAGTCGCCTTCTTGAACCGTTCATCCTCTCTTCTTCCCTGTCTCTTCTGAATTCTGGTGAGCCCACTCATTTAGACTCTCGGACTCCCTCCCTTTCCTGTCTTGATCTTTCTCTTTGTTCGTCTTCCCTTTACTTAGATTTCGAGTGGCGGGTTCTTGATGACCTCCGTGGCAGTGGAGGTCATCAAGGCCTCTCCTTCCCTAGGTGGCAGTTTGCCGAGGCTGCCCCTCTTTACCGTTCATGCTACTATCTCCAACCTTTCCATTCTGCCCCTCCCTCATGCCCTCCTCCTCTTTTATGACACCATCTTCGACGCTGCCCTCTGCTCTATTCCTCGCTCTTCCTCTCGGGGAACGCAGAAGTGCATTCCCTGGTGGATGGCCCGTAGGATCATCCATACTGCTAAACGCGCATGTTGGATGTCTTATGTCTCCACCATCATGTCCGACACTCCTCTCCCGCAGATCTGGTAGCGAATCCACAAGATAGCGGGCAAGTTCGTTCCCGATGTCTCCCTGGTCCTTCCCCTCGGTGGTACTCTTGTGGCAGACCTGTTGCAGGTCGCGACCGAATTGGGTTCCCACTTTTCGCCTGTTAGCTCTGGTTCTCATCTCCCCCATTCCCTCCTTCTTCGTAAGCCTCTTCTTGAATCTTGTCCTTTGAATTTCTGTACCTATAACGATCCCTTCTCTATATCTGAGCTCCAGTCTGCCCTGGCCCTCTGCGGTTCTATGGTGGCAGGGTCTGATGACACTCATTATGAGATGCTTCGACATCTTCCTCCGTGCTCGTCTCAGTATTTACTGAGTCTGTATAATCGGGTCTGGGAGTCGTCGTCAGTCCCTGAGGACTGGTTCAATGCTGTTCTCCTCCCTGTTCGGAAACCGGGGTCTCTCGGGTCTTCCCCCAAGGACTTTCGTCCTATTACCCTCATGAGTTGTGTCTGCAAGCTCTTTGAATGTATGGTTAACCCTTAAATTGCGCATCACACCATATAATGCTTTGACCGACTTGCAGAAAATTGCGCATCGCATCATATGATGCTTTGGAGTACTACGCAAGATTTAAACGGCCCACGGATACACGGGGTTCACCACACCTTCATCAGGGCTCTTGTAAACAGACTCCATTTAAAAAAAAATCGTGGGCCAAATTCCCGGGTGTTAGGGGCCTCAGTATTTAGTGAGCTACCAAGCCTGATGCACGCAGCATGAGCTCACAGCACTGTTGTTCATCTTGTGACCACAGCATCGCCTAAAAATGCCATATATTGCCCATACATATATCTGTTCGATGTCTAGTTATCTTAGGGCTGATTCTATTACAGGAAGACCTTAGACTGTGACTGAAAACTGACCACAGGGTATTCTGATAATAGCAAGGCTAGATTTGTGGTGACTATGTGATAGTGCTGGCCAGGCTAGCGGCATGGCCCTAGGGAGAGCAGTAAGGCTGTGGGAAGGGAGGGAGGGTGATGGCGTTGTTCTGGCTGACTGGTGATGTTGCGGACCACCTTTTATTTGACTGCACTCCACCATTACCAGCTTCGTGGTTCCCGCTATGGTGAAAATGTATGGCTAACCTATAAACTGTATGGAGTGTATAAAAGAT
>WNGS01046490.1:0-11533 GCA_020271785.1 Procambarus virginalis | reverse complement strand
GTTTGTGCTGGTGAAAGAACACCTAAAGGTGAACAAACTACATACACACAAGAACAAAAGTTGACATAATAGCACTAGAGATCTGCCATGAGGATGATAAACTAGTGATCATAAATGCATATAGTCCACCGCTAAGCAGCACATGGTCAAAGGAGGAGCTAGATAGTAAACGAGAAGGTCTTATAACGATAATGAGAGAGATCATAGCGAGAGCGGATAACGATAGTTCACGACTGTTGATAGTCGGCGACTTCAACTTGAAATCCATAGACTGGGAAGCATATGAAGCTAAAACAGAAGATTTCTGGACCTGTAAATTTGTAGACCTCATCCTGGAAACATTCTTGTATCAACATGTTAAACAAGCTACGAGGATGAGGGAAGGTGACGTTCCCTCCATGCTAGATTTGATATTTACCAGGAAGGAGGAAGAAATATTTGACATTCAGTACCTTCCTCCCTTGGGTAAAAGTGACCATGTCTTTTTGGGGATAAAGTATGCAATGCGTTATAATCTGGAAGAAAATATGATGGTCGATGCAATTGAAAAACCTGACTTTAGGAGAGGACATTATGGCAACCTTAGAAAATTTTTTAGGGAGTATAATTGGACAGACTTGTTGCTAGGCAAGGAAGTGAATGAGATGTATGTCAAGTTTTGTGAAATATATGATAAAGGCACAAAAAATTTATACCAAAACAGAGAAGCAGAACTAGGAAACAGGATTGGTTCGACAGAAAGTGCGAGAGGGCCAGAGACCAAAAGACACAAAAATGGAATCAATACAGGAAGAGGCCAAACCCCAAATCATACCAGCGATACAAAGATGCGAGAAACAACTACACGGCAGTGAGGAGAGAGGCAGAAAGAAATTTGAAAAAGGGATTGCAGACAAATGTAAAACAGAACCAGGTCTATTCTATAAATTCATAAACAACAAATTGCAGGTAAAGGATAATATTCAGAGGTTGAAAATGGGAAATAGATTCACGGAAAATGAAAAGGAAATGTGTGAAACATTAAACGAAAAGTTCCAAAGTGTGTTTGTACAAAATGAAATCTTCAGGGAACCAGATACAATAAGAATTCCAGAGAACAACATAGAGCACATAGAGGTGTCTAGAGACGAAGTGGAAAAAATGCTCAAGAGCTAAATAAGAACAAAGCAGTTGGTCCAGATGGAGTTTCACCATGGGTTCTGAGAGAATGTGCACCTGAGCTCAGCATTCCTCTTCAACTGATTTTTCAGGCATCCCTGTTTACAGGAGTTGTAGCTGATGTGTGGAAAAAGGCTAACATAGTTCCAATTTACAAGAGTGGAAGCAGGGAAGACCCCCTTAATTATAGACCGGTATCATTGACAAGTGTAATAGTCAAAATATTGGAAAAAATAATTAAAACTAAATGGGTAGAACACCTGGAGAGAAATGATATAATATCAGACAGACAGTATGGTTTTCGATCTGGAAGATCCTGTGTATCGAATTTACTCAGTTTTATGATCGAGCAACAGAGATATTACAGGAAAGAGATGGTTGGGTTGACTGCATCTATCTGGACCTAAAAAAGGCTTTCGACAGAGTTCCACATAAGAGGTTGTTCTGGAAACTGGAAAATATTGGAGGAGTGACAGGTACGCTTCTAACATGGATGAAAAATTTTCTGACTGATAGAAAAATGAGGGCTGTGATCAGAGGCAATGTATCGGACTGGAGAAATGTCACAAGTGGAGTACCACAGGGTTCAGTTCTTGCACCAGTGATGTTTATTGTCTACATAAATGATCTACCAGTTGGTATACAGAATTATATGAACATGTTTGCTGATGATGCTAAGATAATAGGAAGGATAAGAAACTTAGATGATTGTCATGCCCTTCAAGATGACCTGGACAAAATAAGTATATGGAGCACCACTTGGCAAATGGAATTTAATGTTAATAAATGCCATGTTATGGAATGTGGAATAGGAGAACACAGACCCCACACAACCTATATATTATGTGAGAAATCTTTAAAGAATTCTGATAAAGAAAGAGATCTAGGGGTGGTTCTAGATAGAAAACTATCACCTGAGGACCACATAAAGAATATTGTGTGAGGAGCCTATGCCACGCTTTCTAACTTCAGAATTGCTTTTAAATACAGTACATGGATGGCGATATACTAAAGAAATTGTTCACGACTTTTGTTAGGCCAAAGCTAGAATATGCAGCGGTTGTGTGGTGCCCATATCTTAAGAAGCACATCAACAAAATGGAAAAGGTGCAAAGACATGCTACTAAGTGGCTCCCAGAACTGAAGGGCAAGAGCTACGAGGAGAGGTTAGAGGCATTAAATATGCCAAAACTAGAAGACAGAAGAAAAAGAAGTGATATGATCACTACATACAAATAGTAACAGGCATTGATAAAATCGACAGGGAAGATTTCCTGAGACCTGGAACTTTAAGAACAAGAGGTCATAGATATAAACTAGCTAAACACAGATGCCGAAGAAATATAAGAAAATTCACTTTCGCAAACAGAGTGGTAGATGGTTGGAACAAGTTAGGGGAGAAGGTGGTGGAGGCCAAGACCGTCAGTAGTTTCAAAGCGTTATATGACAAAGAGTGCTGGGAAAACGGGACACCACGAGCGTAGCTCTCATCCTGTAATAATCAGAACATCATCCTTAGGTAATTACCTTCTGAGGATGCCCAGGCAACTGGACCAGCACTAACAAGGACTCACCTTTCGAGGATGCCCAGGCAACAGGACCAGCACCCAGCACTAGCAAGGACACACCTGAGGATGCCCAGGCAACTGGACCAGCACCCAGCACTAGCAAGGACTCACCTTCTGAGGATGCCCAGGCAACTGGACCAGCATCCAGCACTAGCAAGGACTCACCTGCTGAGGATGTCCAGGCAACTGGACCATCACTAGCAAGGACTCACCTTCCGAGAATGCCCAGGCAACTGGACCAGCACCCAGCACTAGCAAGGACTCACCTTCCGAGGATGCCCAGACAACTGGACCAGCACCCAGCACTAGCCATAACTTACCTGGGAGTGCCAATTGAGCTGTACAGCACAGTTCTAATGACATTAAATGCACAAAGTATAGTTTAAGTGATATACGTGTACTTTAGTAGTGTGATTCTTGTGGTCCGTACTTTATGTATAGATTGTAGTGTATAATGTACATTTGTTAGAAAAGTTACTGTTCTTTAAACAATTTTATATTCATATCATATGTGTGGCACTCTCAGGATATTGAGACAAACAAAGTTTGCACTACACAACTCAACTGGTAAGGATGCATCTTACCAGCACTCATTGCAATACAAATTCTTTGTTATTTAAATTTTTCATAAGGCATATATGTACGGGCATATGTATTAATGCGAGTGTATTTTTTTGGGGGGCCGGACGGATGGAAGGATACGAACCCATGACATAGCGCTCGCGGAACGCCAGGCGAGTGTCTTACCACTACACCACGGAGACTGTTGTCATCTAATTTCATGCATTTCTTTGATAAAGTGTTTACTCGTGTCCTTTATGATCTTTGGTTATTTGTAAGTGTTGGCCCCATTAACCCTCAAACCGCTAGGGGCCCAAATGGAATTCACACCCACAGGCGCAACAAAAAAAAAATCCAAAAATTCTTTCGTCTTATAGAATTGTTTATTTTTGTTCCCTGATCACGGAAAAAATAACAAAAAAATCGTAGGTAGCATATTTTAGCCGCAGTAGGGTAGGGAAGTGTGGCAAAAAAGGGCGTTGGCAGAGCCTTCGCCAGACGAGGTGTACTCCGCCCGAGCTGTCAGACGGCAGTTGCCACAAATATATTATTTCCTAATTATTTCAATGTCTCTGATTGATTTTTTCTTCGTTTTTTTGCAGTAATATTATTCCATACAGTGAATTGTGGTATATTTATATTATAAAATGTGTGAACCATTGCTGTACTCAAAATTATGGTGTGCATATAAGTGATTCAATTATTATGTTCATAAAACAATAAACAAATAGTTTTGCTGTTGTTACACTATATACACAGGTTATATATAAGTATCTGCATGTTTTGTTCACCATAACGAACTACTAAGTTGGTCTTGTGAGTCAAAAAGCAACGAGGAGTGGCCGCCACACACCAGCGAGCCACTCACTGCCACGCCCTCCCTCAACACCACCTCACTCACCCTCATTTACCTCCCACAATACTGTTTTTGCATTTATTCACTATACAAGACGTTATATATACTTATTTACATGTTTTGTTCACCATAACTGTACATCTAAGCTTGTATGGTGAGTAAACGCACAAAGACGTAGCTACTCCACAGTCAGCTGATCGGCGGCCACCCTCAAGGCCACACGCACTAATATTTCTCCTCCAACAATATTAGTTGTGGTGTTATTATGCTATATACACACATTATATATAAGTATCTACCTGTTTTATTCACCATACTTGTACAAATAAGCTGGTATGGTGCCCAAAGACCCTTTGTGGTCACAGGTAAACAACACGATAATTCCTGCAGACGACGCTCCTCTCACCAAAATGGCGGCTCCCAACCTACTCCTCTCGCTGTTATCTCACACTATACACACGTTATATGTAAGTATCTACATTTGTGTTCACCATAGCGAACCACTAAGCTGGTATGGTGAGTGCAGTCAATAAATGGTGGCCACACACAGTCAGAAGACAACGCCACAATCCTCCCTCCACAGCCGTACTCCTCCCTCCATCGAGCACAGCGCTAAATATCTCCACAATCAAGCTGTTATCAGAATCCTGGTCAGTTTTATCAAATTCAGGGGGCTTCAGTAATACTATCACTGCTAAATAATAGCAGTATCACTTATATTTTGGCATTTGTAGGCAATGCTGTGGTCACAAGCTGAACAGCGGTGCTGTGAGCTCGTGCTGCGTGCGCCAGCCTTGGTGGCTGGCGCAATACTGACGTTCTCACTCTCAAGAATGTTGGGCTGGATTTTTTTTCTAGGTGGGATCTGGCAACGATCAGTCGTGGCTGTACTATAGCTGCCCCTATCCCAGGCGGGGTGTTTAAATATAAATAAAAAATAAATATGTTTATTCAGGAAAGGTACATACATAGAGAGATTTTACATAAGTTGATCGATTTATAGATAGAGCTAGTACATACCATGCCTAAAGCCACTATTACGCAATGCGTTTCGGGCAAGAAAACATTAATATCTAAAACTTAATGCTAATTGAACAAAAAGAATAAAAAGTTTTGAGAACAGATACAAATAAAGGTACAAAAAAAGGGGGGAACATGACTGAAAAGCAGCACAAATACAATATGTAGACAAACAGCGTTGAATAAGAAAAAAAAAAAAAAAAAAAAAAAAAAAGACATGGGTTGACAATAGAGGGGTAAGGTAGGTTACAGGGAGTTTAACAGGTAGTGTTTAGTTTTAATCTTAAACTGGTTGAGAGAGGTACAGTCTTTAACATGGTTGGGAAGGCCATTCCACATTCTGGGTCCCTTGATTTGTAGAGCATTTCTAGTTTGGTTAAGTCGTACTCTTGGAATATCAAAACTGTATTTATTTCTGGTGTGGTGCTCATGGGTTCTGTTACAGCTTTCAATGAAGCTTTTGAGGTCAGGATTGGCATTACAGTTCAGCGTTTTGTATATGTATAATACACATGAGAGAATGTGCAGTGACTTAATATCTAACATATTGAGAGATTTGAGTAGGGGTACCGAGTGATGTCTGGGGCCAGAGTTGGATATTGTCCTAATAGCAGCTTTGTGTTGAGTAATTAGAGGACGTAAATGATTTTGGGTAGTAGAACCCCAAGCACAAATACCATAGTTGAGATATGGATAGATGAGGGAGTAATAGAGAGTCACCAGGGCAGGGCGGGGTACATAATATCTGATCTTGGAAAGAATGCCAACAGTTTTTGAAAAAAATTTTGATATATTTAGAATGTGTCCCTGGAAATTAAGCTTGTGATCAATGAGAACGCCAAGGAATTTGCCATCTAATTTGTTACAAATTTGGGTATTGTTAACCTTAAGATTTATTTGGTTAGAGGATTTATTGCCAAACAGAATATAGAAAGTTTTGTCAATGTTAAGGGTGAGTTTGTTGGCAGTTAGCCAAAGATGGACTTTATTAAGCTCGGTATTTACTGTGGCATTTAGAGCAAGGGGGTCAGGACTGGAGTAAATGAAGGTTGTGTCGTCAGCAAATAGAATTGGTCTAAGGTGTTGGGAGGCATTTGGAAGGTCATTAATGTAGATGAGAAAGAGGAGAGGGCCAAGTATACTGCCCTGAGGAACACCAATGTTGATGGGTAGGGTAGGAGAAATTGAATTGTTCACAGAAACATACTGGAGTCTATCAGTAAGGTAAGATTTGAGGTATTGCAGGGAGAGTCCTCTGACTCCATAATGATGTAATTTAAGAAGAAGGTTTTGGTGGTTCACAGTGTCAAAAGCCTTACGCAGGTCCTATTATAGCGCTTATTATAGGATAATAATATATTATAGGTCCTATTATATTATATATTATAGGTCCTATTATAGGAACAAATTATAGCGCTAGACACGAAATCATATATAAATGATGTGCGCGATTTCGGTTTTGTCATTGATATCATTTATATATGATATGCGCGGTTTAAGGGTTAACCTTAAATTATAGTATGTTACTCTATATTATGATATGTTATGAGGAGCAGTTCACTTGCTTTTCTAAATTACAACTTGTATTTCTATTCAGTAATTAATGTAAATAAACTATTGTACTGTTGCTAGAACTACTGACTCCATAATGTAATAGTCTATGCTTGTCATCCTTAAGTATCACCTTCTTTGTATTAATTTTTTATTTTCCTGGAACATTCTCATTTTGTTAGCTTACTACTCTTATAGTATTAAGTGTTTTACCCCATCACAACATTAATTAAAAAATTTCTATATTATTATTAATTTTACCCGAAACACTTTGCGTAATAGTGGCTTCATTAGTATATGTAACTCCTGTTCCTTCAATTGAACAAAATTCTTATGTTCTTTGTATATACAATCTTTTGAATATAATAATAATAATAATAATAATAATTATTATTATTATTATTATTATTATTATTATTATTTACACACAGAACATCACACTAATATGATATACATCAATGAGAAAATTCACTGGGGTGTGAGGCGATGCGAACCTGCAATGTTTGCATCACCTCACAGCCCCAGTGGAGTGTTCATTGATGTATATCACCTTCTGTTACGACTCTGGGTTCTTTAGAGGGAAACCAGAGGTCAAAATTTGAGCTTATTGAGCTACCATAGAGTAAAAACGCATTACGAGTGGCATTTGTCGTATCTTCCCTGCCAGTCGTAAGATTAGTCTTGTCTCTCGAAGAGTATTTAAAGATTGAGCTTGGGGTTGATTATTAAATAATAAAATAGGCACCAACTATGTTTACTAATACTGTCTAATCATTTGTAAAGTAAACCTGAGTAAACTTTGTATCGGGCGCCGGTATGATTAGTTGAACAGTCTGCCGGCAGCATTAGTCCACGGAGGAGGAGACGAGAGACTGGTCGTTCTTCTCTGCTGGCTGGTTGTGGTGGAAGGAAGTGCCTCTCCTTCCTCTTATTTATTTATTTCTGTATCTTCGTCTGGTTAAGTCTTCTTTGCTATTTTTATGGTTATATTGTGGCATACCTATCGTTCTATGTGTAGAGTAGTATACCTGGGGTGTAGTAAGGTATTTAAGTGTTTATCTTGCCTGTTATGCTAACGGGGTCCCAGTGAAAACACGTGGTCCCCTACCCCAAGCGGACTACCTCCAGTGTTTTATAGTAGAGCTTTACCCTAGCTTGCTTTCAGTGTAAACCTTGTATCCTGCCTAGGTGGACCAAGGCTTTTAACGTAAGATTGTGTGGTAAAGTTAGTATTAAATTGTTATTGGTGTGATTGTGTATGGGGGTGTTGAGGGGTTAATAAATAAGTAAGTTTGAACAGAGTATCCCTTTTTCCTGTG
The DNA here is from genome assembly GCA_020271785.1 of Procambarus virginalis. Taxonomy (NCBI): domain Eukaryota; kingdom Metazoa; phylum Arthropoda; class Malacostraca; order Decapoda; family Cambaridae; genus Procambarus; species Procambarus virginalis. The sequence continues at coordinate 3,500 of WNGS01046490.1, read as the reverse complement.
TGGGAGTACAATAATCTATTCCTAGACTAACCGGGTTTAGTAGCAAGCATTTATCATTGTGGATATTTTACTTTGGGGGCCGGGCCTTTTAGTTCTCCCATTTTTTTGATACCTCTGTATTCTACTTACCCTTACCCCTTAATAGTACCAGTTCCCCATAGCAAGCCCACTATTTTTATAACACCTTCGTATGATTTTCAGTGTATCTGAAGTTGGGCATACGGTGTTCAACTACAATACTTTACCCCTTCAACTGAATGCTTGGAGGGTCTTACATAAAACTTGGACTGGCTTCAAGACTTCCTGTGATATAAGGATATCACAGACTTCCTGTGATATCAGTAGAAATCTGATTGCAAGACTTTAAGGACGTCAATGGTAGAGTATGCGGCTGGCAATGCCTTAGTTGTGGGTTTGCAACACCACACTGTCCCAGTGGATTTTCTCATTATTATTATTATTTTATTATTATTATTATTATTATTATTATTATTATTATAAAAATAATCATTCGATAGGCCAATAACCACACCCCCACAATGTCATAAGCCTATTTCCACCCCAACAATTGTATGTTGGGGTGTAAGACAATGGTGGAGCAGAAAGTACTCCAGTACTTACGGAGGATGATGAGAGTGCGAGGAACAAGGTGGTCAGGTGGAGCCAGTGACCTTCAACAGTTATGTCTCTCCCTCGTGGTATATCCTCAATGTCTTCAGTGGTGTGGCCTCACCACACACTTACACTGCCACAAGTGTCCTGAGAGTACTGTGGGAGGGACAATTTGGTGGGTAATGTGGACACAGGTCTTTAAGACAGGCGAACTTCACGGGTCGCGCACACGTGGAACATAGTAACCTTTGTTGTGATGACGTCACTCGCTCGCTCGCTTACCCACCACGTTGCTCTTCCCATTTTCTTTGGTTACTGATCTTTGCCGACTGTTGTTGTTGTTAAAGATTTAGCTACTCAGGACTAAGTGTCCATGTAGCACGAGCTATGGTGAGCTCGTAAATTTGCTGACGTTGAGTGTACTTCATATTACCCGAGAGCCACTAATACTAGTGACCTCGACGAGGACAGGAAGCTGGCGGCTTGTCAAAGGTTCCATCCATTTGCCCAGATAATCTTTTCTATCTGTATTTTAAAACCCAATTGAGTTTTGGCGTTTACCTTATACCTACTCTTCGGCGAGTAGACGGTTCCACGGGTTTACAACATACAGGTAAAGAAGTATCTCCTGTTTTCTATCCTACATTGTGGCTTGTTGAGCTCGAACCCGAGAATCTGACCTTTTGAAGAAAGTGTCCAGATCGACATCGTCCAAATTGTTTAGTATTTAAGAAATTTCGATAAGCTCCACCCTGTCATGCAGAGCATTCCAATGTTTTGGTCTGGTTCCACAGCAATACATCAGATACAAACAATACATCAACAATACATCAGACAATGGAGAGGTGTGGCGAGTGCTCGGGAGTACTGGGAAAACGTAATATAGGCGTAACGTGTTGCATCTGTAACATGAGATTTCACCTGGGCTGTACAGAAGTATCTCCTGGATGCACAAAAAGGCAAGGAATTTACTGGGTCTGCAAAGATGACAGATTAATGTTAGAGAACATAACTAAACTGATGAAAAACATTCCCGAGTCACAGAGATTACCATTCACAGACAAGCTACCAGTGATATATGCAGACTGGGATAAGACAACATTGGTTAACGACCAAAACCCAGGAACAGATAGTTTAGAGAACCGCAGCAGTAATGTGGAGGAAGAGGGTATTGTAGTACATAATAGCAGCAATATTGCAGAGTCAGGTAATATAAACGATGTGAGCAACAGTGAGACAGAGTGCATAAATGAAGGAATTGGGACGAAAAGCGGAGATGGCTCCAATAAAGAGGTAGACAAGACAGACACAGATATAAATACCTTGAAAAACGCAAAACCGGAACACATTTGCAAATTCTACGCTAAAGGAATATGCAAATATGGAAAATTAGGAACAAAATGCCATTTTCTGCATCCTCGAAAATGCAGGAACATGTTGGCGAGGGGTACATGCCGTTTTGGAACAGGGTGTAGATACTTCCACCCCAAATTATGTCAATTTTCAATTAGGGACAAAAAATGCTACAATCTTCAGTGTCCGGAATTCCACGTGAGAGGTACACAACGTTATAGACGGGAAAATCAGTATGACACTACTGGCAATTTTTTAGAGGAAGGCAGAAACAGAGCAGAAAATATAAGAGAGAGGAACAGTCAGATGGAACCACCACAGGATTACAGAGGGGAAGGGAGATACCCACAAGTCTGGAATACACATTACCAACAAACACACAGGTACTACACCACACAACACTCGCCCCACTACCGAAACTGGACGAATCACTTCGAAAACAACACACCCTGGACGCAAACACAGTGGCCCCTTACCAGAGCCTCAGATATTAACACCAAGTAAGGCATCCAGCACTTCCACTACCACGATAACATCATTTATATTTGCCAACATTCAAGGTATAAAAACACGCAAATCCAACAAAGTTCACTTTATAGATGGTCTCCTTCATGAGGCAAATGCAGTGTTTGCAGCCCTAACAGAAACCCACACAAAGGACTACCATGATGGTGAAATATGGATCTCAGAGTACAATCTTTTCAGATGTGATAGGAAACACCGGCTTCAGGGTGGGGTCAGCCTATACATCAAAGACACACTCATCTGTACTGAGCTGCTAAACACCTCGAATGATATGGTGGAAGTGCTGATAATCAAAATAGAGATTATAAATGTAGTTATTGTCCTTGTATATAAGTCACCGGAGGCAAACCCTCAGCAGTTTAAAGACAACTAATGAAAGTAGAACACTGTTGGAAAACCTCACAAATCCAGCTCCGAACATCATTCTGCTTGGGGACCTCAACCTACGGCACCTGAAATGGAAGCACCTGGCTAATACAGTAATATCAGAAAGAATACCAGGAAGTAGCCTTAATGAACAGGCACATGCAAATGACCTGCTACGGATGTGCGACAGGTTTGCCTTAAACCAGCAAATAGTAGAACCAACCAGAAGGAGAACACGCTGGACCTCATTTTCACTAATAATGATGAATTGATCAGGAACATAATGATTACAAATACCTGTTACTCGATCACAACTTAATTGAAGTTATGACAACCATGGGGAATAGACCTTCAAACCAGTCCAGATTCCCGGTGGAGGAGATTTCAGCAAATTCAACTTCAATAATAAACAGATAAACTGGGAGCAAATAAACCAGGACTTCACAGAAATAAACTGGGAAGAACAGCTAGGAAATGCGAACCTGAACCAGTGCCTGGAAAAATAAGCTCAGTAGCACTAGAATATGTACAAACCGCATCCCCCTAAGAAAAAGAGGAAGAGAGGCAGATTGGAACGAGAACGTCGTTCCCTATATAGGCGAAGAAAACGAATCGCGGTACAACTTGAGAGTCGCACCCTATCC
>WNGS01046489.1:0-11959 GCA_020271785.1 Procambarus virginalis | reverse complement strand
GGTGAAGTCAGAGCCATCTTACCACATGGCCCTGATGGCCACTTGTTTGGGTGTCCCACGAGCACAGGACATGTTCATTATGGAAGCAAATGTTTAAATATTTAGGTCTTGTTGCATTCACACTTATTATATAACTATACATCTGGTGTGGGACTAAATACTGTACTAAATATTTAAGATATATATATTTCCTGGTGAACAACCCTTTCAGCTGAAATGAAACTTTGTTTTGAGTGGGCACAGAAGAGGAAGAGGGCTGCAGAGGAAAGAAAAAAATAAGAAAACTTCCAAAATTAACATCCGGTTCAACACGGGTGCAATGACAGCCACTCATACCATTCCTTCAGATATAGCATCACCATCGGCATCCACTCCTGCGGTGTCAGCCACAAGTACTGTTCCTTCAGATATAGCATCCCATCTTAATCCATTCCTGCTACAATGCATCAAAGAAACAGATCCAGGGTTATGGAACATTAATGATACTAACACAATAATTATGGATTCGTAGTGGGCCCTCGTGTCGAACATGATGACAACCTTTCAAACTCGCAGGGTGTATAAAACAGCTGGAGTTGAAACTGAGGCAAGGTATTTTTCAATGTGTTTCAAACATGAACTGCAGAATGGTGATATGTAAAACATGAATGGCTACTCTATTCACCATCCCAATGTCGTTTGTACTGCTTTGTATGTCCAAGAACATTATTCCTACTGACCTCATTTTGTGGGCTATCACTCCATGGTCACATTTATCAAATGCCTTTGCAAAGTCCATGTAAACCACACCTTCATTCTGTTTTCCTTCTAATGCATCAGTGATTTTGTTATAGTGGTCGAGTGGCTGCAAAAGGTATGATCTTCCTGATCTAAATTATGTTGACCTGGGTTATGGAGGTCACTGGTCTCCATAAAACTGGAGATATCCCCTGATCACTCTCTCAAAAACGTTTATGTGGGACATTAGTGCAACTGGTCTATAATTCTTGGCAAATGCTTTGCTTCCTCCCTTGTGTAGGAGAGCTGTGTGTGCCGATTTAAGCTCTTCTGGTATCTCCCCAGTGTCCAAGTTTTTCTCCATACTACACCAAATGCTTGTGCTACTGACACTTTATAAATATCAAATTCCAAGAGTCTGGATCCGGGCCCGAATACATGGGCATGTTATCAATTTCTCTCTAAACATTTGCAGAGTTTGTGTTGATATCAGTAATATTTTTTATATTATGTATAAAGAAGCTGCCTGGATCTTCCACTTTCATTCTGTTTTTTTTGGGGGGTGGTAAACATATTCCCCAGTACTTTTTTAGAATTTCACTAATTTCTTTGTCATCCTTTACCTTCACTTGTAAACAGTTATAATACCAACAGTTTTTTATTTTAATTTCGCACGTGTGAAGAAATATTTTGTAATTTTTCTTTATCTCTTGTATGACTTTCTGTTCAAATTGGATTTCTTCAATCTGACATGATTGCTACACTGATGAAGATAGTATGCAGGGAAGACATGGCATCCATCACCTGAGCAGCACCAGGTACTCCATCTAATATGCTATATAGCCATGCTGGCCTTAGTCCTTGTGGCTCAGTTTTCCTTCTTCCAACATATTTTAAAGATGTACTGTATATCTAATATATCAACATGTTATCGAAGGATATATTTGAAGAGTTCATTTTATTTTATTACTGTACAGTGGTACCTCGAAATACGAGTGTCCCTGTATACGAGTTTTTCGGAATACGAGCAGGATTTCCTCGGAAAATGTGTCTCGGAAGGCGAGTTTGTCGATATGCTTACTGGACGACCTAGTGCATGGTGGTACGGCGATCGTCGCCTCTCACCCCCTCAGTTTACCAGTGCCTAGCGCCCAGTGACTATCCCACGTCAATTCTTCACCCGGATTTTCAGTGTTTTATTGGATTTTCGGTCATTTGACCATAAAAGTTGTTGTTATATATCTCGCCATGGGTCCCAAGAAGCCAATGGGAAGGTTTAACCTAAGAAAATAGTGTGGCATTTCGGGCGATCAGGTGTCAACACTGAAAAGTGTATACTCTTTTTCACTGTCCTGACATTAATTTTCCATTTACGTATTTCATTTTTGTACCAATGTGTTCGCAATAGAATGTTCTAGAAGAACATAAGTATAAAATGTCACACAAAGATGCGTTAGACCGGCATCAAATAAAAAACTACGTCAATTACACTTGGCATGTCAACAATACAAGGGTCTTACCTCGATGGGGCAAATGCTATGCCGTTCTCCCAAATGAGCTATGTGGCTATTAGAGAAAACTGAAATTTCATGGCGGACATTTTCAAACTAGCCCAAAGTCAATCGCATAACAAATAGAGTTTATAGAAATATTTTTTCTCGTGACTCGTGAGCGAGTCCGCTGTGTGACCTCAACACAAAAAGTGGTAATGCTCTTGAGCGCCGTGATAATGCTAAAATGTTAAGAAAATGTGTGAAGTATGGGAAGAATTGCAAAGTTTTGTTGAAAAAACTTGCCAAGATAAAGCTGTAACAGGCAGTTGCATTGACCTTTTGACCTTTTAAATAGTTTTTACAGTCTCCGTGGTGTAGTGGTAAGACACTCGCCTGGCGTAGCGCTATGTCATGGTTCGTACCTGGCCGGGAGGATTTACTAGGCGCAATTCTTAACTGTAGCCTCTGTTTAACGCAACAGTAAAATGTGTACTTGGATGAAAAACGATTCTTCGCGGATTGTATTCCAGGACCTGCCCGAAACGCTGCGTACTAGTGGCTGTACAAGAATGTACAACTCTTGTATATATCTCAAAAAAAAAAAAAAAAAAAAAAAAAAAAAAAAAAAATGACAATGTGATGTCTTACTACAGACAAGTGTTAAAATGTAGGAAAAAACAAGTGTCTTTAGACAGATTCTTAGTAAGACAAGCAAGTCTTAGTGGTATGCAGGCAAAACGTGCCAGTGTGCACACCAGTGAAGTCCTCACTGCCTGATGTTATAATGGAAGAGGACTCCCCTTCCAAGCAGTAACACCTCTTCTCCTCCCCCCTCCTCACCATCTTCCATACGCCAACAGCATGGCAAGTAATAACTTGAACATAGTTTTGTAGGTTTATTTAGATGAATTAGGTATAAAATTTAGTTTGAAGTGGGGGTTTTGGGGTAGTCAGGAACGGATTAATTCATTTCCCATTATTTCTTATGGGGAAATTAGCTTCTGAATACGAGTTTTCGGAATACGAGCTGTCTCCAGGAACGGATTAAACTCTTAAACCGAGGTACCACTGTATATCCAATGATGTAAGTGCTATAAAATTTAAGTACAGATGGCCAGACATTCATGAATGAGCCAAGAACAAGCAACCTTATCCTAAGTTAAACCTAATAAGCAGAAACTAATTTTTAATTCTTAGTGCTATCAACGAACAATGCCACGATTTTAACTGAACTGGACTGACTACAATACAGAACTATATTTCCTACATGAATTAGTCATAACATTCTCCACAGAACTGGAAGAAAACATCAATTCTGCATTTGCACTTCAATTAAAAAATGAGATAACATTAATATGACCGAATTCAATAAATATACCTGTAATTATGTATGCATTTGTTTTTAAAAAGTACGAACTTAATTTCCCCATTAATCAACAATTATTTATATAATTTCCAAGCTCTTCCCATAGTTGAACATTAGAAAATGAGACCTTTATTAATGACAGTAAAGTGTACAGCACTATTTGACCAAAAAGTGAGTAGTTTACATACTTACTTTGCTCTATGTGGCAAGAGGCACTAACGGTGTAAGGCGACCTACAAAAATAAAAAAATCTGTTTTAACACAAGCAAGAAATCAAGCCTTCCAATATTCTATATAGATACAGGCTATAAATTTGGATTTAATTTGTAGTCCACAAGAATATAATTTGAACTTAAAGCATTTTATAAATTCTTATCAATAATGAAAATTGGGGTTCGTGTTACATGAAAGGCTCTTTTAAACAGGTTCCCCTGTTGCTCCCCGAGCCAGAACCCACATTCCACACCGAACGTGAGAAAATTCAGAATCTCATATTTCACCATCACCATGATAAGTATTTTTTGCAAGTGGCATCATCATGGAACCAGAGACAATCTCTTATGAGAGTGGCAGAATTTGGAGTCCAACACCAAGGCACTGGTATAATACAGTCACTAGGTAGTGGTACAGAACAAAAAACAGGAAATTGTTGAAGGCCTATTGGACCATACAAATCAGCTCCTACTTATATGTGAATGTGTTTGGGTGGGTATATGTAACTAGAAGGGTACCCCAGCATTGCTTGTGTGACTGAAGCCACATCTTCATCACATAATATCACTATTTCCATTATTCGGCAATTGCCAGATACCTTACCTACAACCATCATCATCTCTACCTTTCCTACCCTTCATCCTCTCTACACATCACCACCTTCCCCCTCCTTCACCCGGTAGAGCAACAGTGTCGCTTCATGCAGGTCAGTGTTCAATCCCCGACTGTCCAAGTGGTTGGGCACCATTCCTTCCCTCTGTCCCATCCCAAAATCCTTATTGTGATCCCTTCCCAGTGCAATATAGGATGGAGTCTGGTACAGTATTTGCCAAAATTGAAAATTTGCATCATTTGCCATTTCATGCAAAGTTGGGGGTTAGGCTGTGCCATAAATATTGACCCCAATACACCTATAACCATCTCCGAGTAACCACAAGTCACCCTGTAAAGTTTGAGACTGGCTGCAAGTGTCTAACCATAAACAGACACCCTTTTATAGATATAGATTACCCGGTAATTTGTTCCAATAATCACTGCCCTATTTCCAAACCAAAGTCCTTCCTAAATCTAAATTTATCCACTTTATGTCCATTGTTTCCACATTCTATTTTGTGTCGATTATTTAGCACCTTATTAATATCCTCATCGAGAAAATCCACAAGAGTTGTGATGAGGATTCGAACCTGTGCGCTGGATACCACCAGATGCACGCTCTAAACGACTACGCCACAACACTTTCAAAAGAACTGCAACCTTGGGTACTGCTGCACCCATTAGAATGCCTGAGGCTTCCACTGAAGCCGAACGAGGGTTTCACATAATCCCTATATGCACTCTGGCTCTATTGTCTAGTAATTCTACCTCTGATGCCCCTCTTAATACACACACAGAAATTACATTATCGTGATACTGTATATCAATGAGAAAATCCACAGGAGCCATGATGTAGTATTTAGTGTGTGCATCTGGGAATACCCAGTGCACAGGTCTGAATCATTATCACAGCTCCAGTGGATTTTCTCCCAATATATCACTATAATGCGATTTCTCTGCAAATGTCCTTTGATAAAACTCTTTTCATCCATTTGTATGTCACCTCTTACTCCTTGACTTTCTAGGAAATATAAATTAAGCCTGCTTAATATCTCTGCATAAGGGAGCTTTCTAATTACAGTACTGGGATTAACTTTGTCATCCTTCTCTGTACTCACTGAAGTGAATTTATAATGTCCATTCTATAGATTACAAGGCATAGATTACATATAGATTACATTCTATAGGCACTCAGGTGCCACCTACATATAGATTACAACCAATAGGAAATTTCATATTCACATAACCACTGGACTGCGCCAAACGACAACTGCCGTTCGTCCATTGCTGCGCCAACTGATAAAAGTATTTTGTATTTTTTCGTACATGGTCGAAACACACTCGCGATAGGTTAAGTACAAAATGGACTCTTGGGACCTTCAGTGAGAGGCAGCCATCTTTGAAAAAATTCCCAGAATGTTCTAGGGCTGCTGGCTGGGTTAGTACCGAGTGAGCAACCATGGGTGGCGCACGCACTTCTGTCTCCCAAACACCTGTCCAACAAGGTGTTGAAAGAAAGATCGCTCTGTCGATGAAATCAGACCTTATTGCTTGAAGCTAGGTGCAATAAGGACCTTACACAACTGGACAACTGGTTAGAGGCATTAAATATGCCAAAACTAGAAGACAAAAGAAAAAGAGGCGATATGATCACTACATACAAAGTAGTAACAGGAATTGATAAAATCGATAGGGAAGATTTCCTGAGACCTGGAACTTTAAGAACAAGAGGTCATAGATTTAAACTAGCTAAACACAGATGCTGAAGAAATATAAGAAAATTCACTTTCGCAAACAGAGTGGTAGACGGTTGGAACAAGTTAGGTGAGAAGGTGGTGGAGGCCAAGACCGTCAGTAGTTCCAAAGCGTTATATGACAAAGAGTGCTGGGAAGACGGGACACCACGAGCGTACCTCTCATCCTGTAACTACACTTAGGTAATTACACTTAGGTAATTACAAAAGTCGGATGCAAGTGATACAGCACCTATGAGAACGATACAGCGAGCGTATCCAGTTGTAGCTCCGAGTGTCACCTTTGCCCACATATGCCATCTCCAGTTTATATAGATGATACATAGATGAATCATTTTCTGGGTTCACTGATTATGCATCCAACACAAGTACTGTAGAATAGATGAACTGTGTTAGCAGCTTCCATGGTGGCATTTTTCATAGATATTTCCAAGAATGATGAAGAGATTCAGCCAGAGACCTTACAAACCAATCTTTTCAAGACTACCTTGCAAAGTGATCTTTTCAAAACTACCTTACACTTTACAAGCTTGGCTACATACCACCTATAAGTACTAAAGCCAAGGGTGTCATGCTAGGGTCATGCTAGGTGCAGCTGCTGCTGTAGGAGTTGCCTACAGGCCCGTGGCATAATGGACAGTCCCAGTGGCATAGTGGTAGGACACTCGCCTGGCGTTTCAAGAGTGCTTTGGCCTGGATTTGTATCCTTTCCCGGGAGGATTTACTGGATGAAAATCCTTAACTGTAGCCTCTGTTTACCCAACAGTAAAATGGGTATCTGGTTGTTAAACTTTTTGGCGGGGTGGTATTCTGGGGAACAGGATTAACGACCTTACCCGAAACGCTATGGGTGCAAGTGGCTTTACAAGAATGTACGAACTCTTGTAAAAATAAATAAATAAATTTGTTACATCTGCACACAAAATTTAAATTGGTCATAAAACAGCGAAAAGATACGTGAATTTAGAGACAATTCTATAACCAATGTTCCAGCGATGTGTAAATATTTCATTCAAAATGATCTGCTACCAGAAATTTTAGCCAAATATCCCCAGTTTGCTAACTGTAGGTAGTAACCGAGTGATTATAACCTATCCACCGCTGCCCACTGGATGGGAGGCGGTGTGCAAGACAAACATATAAATTTTGACACTAGCTCTCCACATATGTCAGTTGCTTAATTTAGAACCTGTACTTGAGGTCGATCTCGAACCCATTGTTGATGTGACGACTTATATTGAATTTTGAAACTAGCTCATCAAGATTGTAACTTGCTTAGCTAAATGAATTGTGGGGTTCAGTCCCTGAGCCCATTATGTGCCTCTGTAACCCTTTCCACTACCGCCCACAAGATGGGTATGGGGTGCATAATAAATGAACTAAACTAACTAAAACTAACTCATAAAACATAATTTACACGTTAATATCTTACCTAACTAATAATCAAAACAATTTGATATACATAAAAATGTCGTTCAACGTATACATCAAATTAATATGTTGTGCACATCTTCACAGGACAGACGCAGAATATTTGAAACTCAACCTTCCTATTAAATACTTAAAGATATAAAATAGCATGTTCGAGGCATTATAATATAATATAACAAAGCATGAAATATGCTGCCAATACACATAATTCTAACAAGATACACAACCCCGCTACCTGGAGGCGCTGAGGTGTTCCTGAGAGTGGCCACACAAGCTCAGGGCCGCCAACATGTAAACACTTTCCAATAATGTTTACAGTTTACGCCAAACTTTACGTCTGGGGATTAATTTATCATAATTAAGGTATTTGTACATAATCTAATATAGTTTATTTGTCTAAAATGAGAGCAAAAAAATAAAATAAATAAAAACATTATTCAGTTGTAAATTTTAGAACAATATGAAATACACTGCATATTAGTTAGTATAGTTCATTTATTCTTTTACCTAAATTTACCAGAGGGGCCACTATTTCTCTAATGGCCTCAATGGGGACAAGAAGCTGGCGGCTTGTCAAAGGTCCTCCCATTGTTGATGAGGACTTTTTTCCAAATGGGGTTTGAAATGAATTAATGTCTTACCATCATGCAAATAAAGGGACCAAGTCTATAGAACAAGACATGATAAGATATGATTCAGGTTTAACTGACTCCCTAACAATTTTCAATTCTTTCTTTATTATGCACCCCATACCCATCCCGTGGGCGGTGGTGTAAATGATTACAGAGGCACATAATCGGTTCAGGAACTGAACCCTCTCGAATTAAAAAAAAACTATCAACCTATGCCTTATTCAAAAGTAAAACCAAAAAGTACTCATAGTCCTGTTATAAGTGACTTCAGACCAAATGGTAAGAGGTACTTTGAGCTCTGTAATTACTTCATACACTCAAGAATATTGGAAATTATTCTTATTCTGTATCCAGATTTTGCTAGTGGAGGCCACTAAATCTGCCTTACATTTCAAGTTTTCTCCTGATTTTTAGTACGAGTTGATTTGTCTTTGTATTGAGTCTGGTATTTTCACCCGATTTGATTGTTGCCGCCGGAAGCGGCTAGTTTATTGTGCACCCCATACTCATCCTGTGAGCGGTAGCGCAAAAAGCATTACAGAGGGCACAAAAGGTCTTTATCAAACCTTAACGGAGATTATTACATAAACAATTTCATCTATAATTCACACCTTATAAATTACAATGTCAGCTAGTGATTCCATGTATACCTGGTTGATACCTAGTTGATGGGGTTCTGGAAATTCTTCTACTCCCCAAGCCCGGCCCGAGGCCAGACTTGACTTGTGAGAGTTTGGTCCACCAGGCTGTTGCTTGGAGCGGCCCGCAGGCCCACATACCCACCACAGCCCGGTTGGTCCGGCACTCCTTGAAGGAAACAATCTAGTTTCCTCTTGAAGATGTCCACAGTTGTTCCTGTAATATTTCAACTATGGTAACCATATCTCAACTATGGTATTTGTGCTTGCGGTTCTACTACCCAAAATCATTTACGTCCTCTAATTACTCAACACAAAGCTGCTATTAGGACAATATCCAACTCTGGCCCCAGACATCACTCGGTATCCCTACTCAAATCTCTGAATATGTTAGATATTAAGTCACTGCACATTCTCTCATGTGTATTATACATATATAAAACGCTGAACTGTAATGCCAATCCTGTCCTCAAAAGCTTCATTGAAGGTTGTAACAGAACCCATGAGCACCACACCAGAAACAAAGACAGTTTTGATATTCCAAGAGTACGACTTAATCAAACTAGAAATGCTCTACAATCAAGGAACTCAGAATGTGGAATGACCTTCCCAATCATGTTAAAGACTGTACCTCTCTAAACCAGTTTAAGATAAAAACGAAGCACTACCTAATAAATCCCTGTAACCTACCTTATCCCTCTATTGTCAACCCATGTCTGTTTTTTTTTAATCAACGCTGTTTGTCGACCTAATTGTAATTGTGCTGCTTTTTCAGTCATGTTCCCCCCTTTTTTATTTTTATTTGTTCTCAACACATTTTATTCTTTATACTCAAATAGTATTAAGTTTTAGTCATTAATGTTTTTCCTGCCCGAAACGCTTTGCGTAATAGTGGCTTTAGGCATTGTATGTACTAGCTCCATCTATAAATCTATCCAATTTTGTAAAATCTCTTGTATGTATGTACCTTACCTGAATAAACATTATCATTATCATTATCATTATTTCTGATGCTCGCTGGTAGGACGTTGAACAACCGTGGGCCTCTGATCTTCATACAGTGTTCTCTGATTGTGCCCATGGCACCTCTGCTCTTCACTGGTTCTATTCTGCATTTTCTTCCATGTCGTTCACTCCAGTACGTTGTTATTTTACTGTGCAGATTTGGAACCTGTCCCTCCAGTATTTTCCATGTGTATATTATTTGGTATCTCTCTCGTCTCCTTTCTTGTGAGTACATTTGGAGAGCTTTGAGTCGATCCCAATAATTTAGGTGCTTTATCTCGTCTATACGTGCCGTATATGTTCTCAGTGTTCTCTCAATTTCAGCAATCTCTCCTGCTCTGAAGGGGGAAGTGAGTACTGAGCAGTACTCAAGACGGGACAACACAAGTGATTTGAAGAGTACAACCATTGTGATGGGATCTCTGGACTTGAAGGTTCTCGTAATCCATCCTATCATTTTTCTGGCTGACGCAATACTTGCTTGGTTATGCTCCCTAAACGTTAGGTCGTCGGACATCAATATTCCCAAATCCTTGACATGCTGTTTTCCTACTATGGGCAGATTCGATTGTGTTTTGTACCCTGTATTATCTTTAAATCCTCATTTTTGCAGTATCTGAGTACCTGGAATTTATCACCGTTAAACATCATGTTATTTTCTGCTGCCCAATCGAAAACTTTTTTAATATCTGTTTGTAGTTTATCAATGTCCTCAGTAGAGGTAATTTTCATGCTAATTTTTGTATCATCTGCAAAGGATGACACGAAGCTGTGACTTGTGTTTTTGTCTATATCTGATATGAGAATAAGGAACAGCAGTGGTGTAAGGACTGTACCTTGAGGTACAGAGCTTTTAACTGCGCTCGGACTCGATCTTACTTGATTGACTGTTACTCTTTGTGTTCTGTTCGACAGGAAATTGAGTATCCAGCGTCCTACTTTACCAGTTATACCCATTGACCTCATTTTGTGTGCAATCACTCCATGGTCACATTTGTCGAATGCCTTTGCAAAATCTGTGTACACGACATCTGCATTATGTTTTTCCTCTAATGCCTCAGTGATTTTGTCATAGTGGTCAAGTAGCTGTGAGAGGCATGATCTTCCTGCTCTAAATCCATGTTGGCCTGGATTGTGGAGGTCATTGGTTTCCATGAATCTAGTGACCTGACTCCTGATCACTCTCTCAAATACTTTATTATGTGGGACGTTAGTGCAACTGGTCTATAGTTCTTGCCAATGCTTTGCTACCACCCTTGTGTAGAAGGGCAATGTCGCTGCTTTAAGCGCATCTGGTATCTCCCCTGTGTCCAAGCTCTTCCTCCACACTATACTGAGTGCCTGTGCTACTGGTACTTTGCATTTCTTTATAAATATTGAATTCCATGAGTCTGGACCCGGGTCGAGTGCATGGGCATATTGTCAATTTCTCTTTCAAAATCTGCCACGCTCGTGTTGATATCAGTTATATTTACAGGTGTTCGAGTATCATTCATAAGAAATTGTCCGAATCTTCCACTTTCATGCTGAGTATCGGAGTGCTAAACATGTCCTCATACTGCTTTTTTAGGATTTCACTAATTTCTGTGTCATCCTCAGTGTATGAACCTTCACTAATACGAATAGATCCAATACTGGCAGTGGTTTTCGCTTTTGATTTAGCATATGTGAAGAAATATTTTGGTTTTTCTTTATTCTTGAATTGCTTTCTGTTTCTAGTTGCCTTTCTTCAGTCTGATAGGAATGCTTCAGTCTCTGTTCGATTTCTTCAATCTCCCTGTTTAAATTATTTCTTCTCTGTATGGAGAGTCGTGTCTGCTTAAGCATTTCCGTTAATTTCTTCCTCCTTTTGTAATGTCGTCTGCGTTCTCTTTCTACATTGGACCTCTTTCTGGCTTTCCTCAAAGGAACATGTTTCAGACAGACTTCATATGCTTCAGAAGTCAGTTTTTTCTATTCCTTGTGTAGGATTTTTATTTCTAGAACATTTTCCCATTGAATGTTTGTAAGTTCCCTCTTTATTTTCTCCCAGTCTATCCTCTTATTATTAAAATTGAATTTATTGAATAGCCCTTCTCGCTTGTTGATTCTCTTGGGCCTACTACCGTTTTAATGT